>JAHBCN010006638.1:0-47616 GCA_019359885.1 Listronotus oregonensis
TTTAATTTTTTTCCCCTGTAAAGGAATATTTAAAAAAACCCTTTTGCTCAGACACATCGTTTTTAATAAAAAAGTGAAGCAAAAAAATTCATTCTCATTTTCGCACTTTACTTCATGCTCTTTTTTAAAAGCTTTTTTTTAAATTTAAACCCCTTTTGGATATTGGTGATATTTCCTCGAATTGGCTTTTTTCCTTGTCAAATCTGCCCGGGAAAAGGATGTAGGGAAGACAGCAAAAACACAATTTTAGGTTCCTTTATAGAGTAATAGTCAAGTGTTATGAAGACTATAAAATAATATATTTTTTGGACTGAAACTAGAATAGCAAGCAGATTCTTATGTCTGAAAGAAAAAAAAAGTATATTTACACCCAAATTGATATAAAAAGACTTTTTTTTACATTTTACCTCAATATTAATTGCTTTTCACAAATGGTTGGTTCTTTCTTTTGGCTCTGCCCCCTTTTTGGGTTTAAAAATTTTTTGACAACTCATTAAGCGTGACGAGAAAAACCCCATGTTATTAACTTTTTTGGGGAAAACCGTAATATGTCCTCTAACCAAGCTGTGGAATAATTAAAAAAAAAAAAACAAAGTAGAAATTAGTAATTGTAAATGAGTTAACTTTAGACCCCCCCCTTTTTCATAAAAAAAATTGTTAATTAGGCCCCCCCGGGGAAAAAATACCAAGACGTATAATTATCCACAAAAAAAAAATTTTAAAAAAAGTTCTTCTTCTTCTTCTTCTTTATTCTTATGGCGTTGGCTGCCACTTTTTTGCTTTCAGCGTTCGCCAGCACATTAGGGACGACCTCGGAGCCCTCCCCTGTAGGTGGGAAGAATGCATCAGTAGTATGGTGATATATAGAAATGTTTTGTATGTTTTTTTTTTTTTTTTTTTTTAATGAATTGGTGGGAAATGTTAGTTAACAGATAGCACAACAAAGGACAAAATTTCTTCTCGCTCCCGGGCAACGGGGGGAGCATTACACAAAAAAAGTTCCCCCCGGAATATAAAACCCGGGGGAAAAAGCAATAAGGAAGGATATGTTATAATTTAATTTTTTTGGATTTAGAAACTTCAGTATAATTTTGATGAATTTAAGATTAATATTTGAAAGAATATTTCAATTTAAACGGAGTTACTAAACCATTTTTAATGAACTCATAAAAATTTTTAAAACACCAGGAATTGAGTTGATGGGGCAAAAAAAAAAATATGGTCGAGATCCTCAATTTGGCCACAAAAAAGTGAGGATTATCACTAATACCTAATTTATACAAATGATTTTTGGTTAGGCAATGACCAGTTCTCATTCTAATTATGGTAGTTAGATGTCTTCAAAAAATATGCCTATTATGATACCAAGTTTTAGTGGGAAAATTTTTTTTTTGAATATTTTTATACCATTTACCCTTTTTATTTACAAAATCTTTTTGCCAGGTTTTTTAAAAATTTTCAAAAATTTTTTTTAATTAAAACTGGGATAATTTCTTTTTTTTTTAAAATTTTTTAGTTGCATAGGAATATTTAAATTTCCCCCTATATTGGCTAGTTTGTCTGCCTCTTCATTTCCTGGGGTTTTTTGAATGACCCGGTATCCATGATAAGATTAGATTAAACCCGTTATTGAGACCCCCCCTTTTATACATCTTCTGGTAAGTAAAAGATATAGTCACTATCTTTACTGATTTGTGTTTTTTTAATTTTATTGATGGAAACTTTGTGAATCCCAAAAATTATAGCAGAAGTTATGTTTTTTCTAAGCAAACTGTAACAGCCTTATTTATTGCTACTATTTCAGCAGTGCAAATGTTCATATCATTGGGAAGTTTGCTAGAGAAGTTATATTGAATTTTGGGAATGTCCCCCCCAAATCCAGTTTTTTTTAAAATTTAGATGCACTTTTAAAAAAAAAAAATTGATCTTTAATTTTTTTTAGTTTCTGCAAAAAAATTTTTTTTTATTATCTAAAATATTTTTATTAAGATTTAATGACAAAATTTTAATTTCCTGAATTTGATTTATGTAATCTAGTTCAAAGCAAGGTAGAGATTTATTTATTGTAAAAAATTCTGATGGGGGGGAATAAGTTTTAATGCCTGATTAAAAAGGGGGGAAAAATTTTTCCCCCAATAGTTGTGGTACTATTTTTTATGTATTTAATGTTTCTAAAATTTTTTTAGGAGGGGGGGGGTTTTTTTTAAAAATTTAAATTTTTTTTAATAGAAATTTGGTAGCAATGAGAAAAACCTTCTGTGATCTAAGTTTCTTTCTGCAGTTTCGGGGGTAAAGCATTAATGGGGGTGACTTCATGCATCCTGTTATTAATCTGAGACCTTGATGGAAAATTTTATTAAGTTTATTTAGTTTTTTTTTCTCGTGGGTATAATAAATATAGAGCCCTGATCTAGATGTGATTTGACCAATCCATTGAAGGCTAGGGAAGGGTTTTGGGGGGTCGGCGCCCCACCAAACTGTCCCCAAAAAATTTTTTTGATGTTAATCATTTTTCTAGCTTTTTATTAATTATGAATTTATGTGTTTATCCCATTTTAAGTGCTGATTAAAAATGGACCCAAAATATTTAATGTTATTTTTGTATGGAATTACAGAGTTATCCATTATAATGCTGGGGAAAATTTTTTTTATTTGGCCCTTTTGGGGAAAAATAAATAGCTTAAATTTGTTTTTTAAAAAGATAAAGTTGTGGTTGTTTAAACCCAAAAATATTAATTTTCCCAAAAAAGCAAAATTTTTTTTTTATTAGTTATTTCTATTATATCTTTACCTTTGTACAGTAGAATAAGATCATCCGCATAGCTTAGAAAATGACTCCTTTAAGATTTACTTTGAATAGCGAGATTAACATTTGTTAAAGAGAAAAAGGGCTTAGGGGGGGCCCTTGAGCGAGTCCTGTTTTAAAAAAAATTTTGGTCCTATGATATTTCCAGTGTTGTCTTTAATGAATATTGCTCGATTCGATAGTAAATTATAGGTAAGATTTGCTAATGAAATTGGAATATTATATTTGTTTAAAAAAATTCATAAAGTTGATATATATTGATTTTTGTCATAGGCTTTTTTTAAAAACCAAGTAGGACAGCAATTGTTTGTGAGTTTTGACTGAAGCTTAGTTGAATATATGATGTTATAAATCCCCTATTTTTGGGATGCCCATACCCTTTCTATACCCCCCTTTTATTATAAGTAAATAGGTTTTTATTTTCGACTATTTTTTATTCTGTTTTTAATTAGAGATTCAAGTGTTTTACCTACACATGAACCCATTGCTATAAGGAAAATTTTTCCCGGGGTATTAGGTTTTTTTTTTTATCTTTTAAGATGGGAAGAATTTTAAAGGTTTTCCATGAATTTGGAATTACGTTGCCTGATAAACACTCATTATAAATATTTAATAAATTTATTAGTAATTTGTTTGTAAGTTTGGGGTAACATAGCATAAGATATATCATCAAGGCCTGTAGAGGGATTTTTTTTTCTGGGGAAAATTTTTTTTTAACTAAATTAAATGGTTTATTTCTTCCTCTGATTGAAGAAGAGGGGAATTCTGGTAAAAAGTTACATGGGGTGAGATTTTTAAAAAAATAATTTCAGCATTTTGGGGGTTTTGGAAATTTGGGGTTTTTTGTTATTAATATTAACTGAAAATTTTCTGAATGTTTCCCAAAAAATGTGATATATTGGGGGCCCTATTAAAAAATTTTATGCAAAAAACTATGAACTTGTTCTTTTTTTTTTTTTAAAAAATCTTTTTTTTTCCTATTTATGTTTTGGTTTTTTAAATTTTCCAGATTAAGATTTCGGTTAAATGTCGCTAATGCATTAGTTCTTTCAACAGCTGATGGGGCATTCCTATCCCACCATGGTTTTTTTTTGGTTTGTTATTTTTAGGTTATGATGTTTAATTGGAAGGGGTTCCGTAGCCGATTATTTATTAAATTATAAAATTTTGATAATTTGGTTGCTATTTGAATCTAGTGAGAATATTAAAAGTTTATCATGATAGGAACCCCCAACTGCTTTTTTAAAATTTTCTTATTTTCTGAATAAATGAAAATATTGTTATCGTTATCAATAATATTTATAGTGCACATGGTAGGATAGTGGTCGCTGTTTCCACAGTTCCGGGGTGCTCCAGGCGTATATGGCTAGTTCGCAAATTTTTTAATTTTTAGGTCTACCGGACTAGGATTATTTTTTGGGGTTTTGTTCTTGTGGTCTGCCATCATTAAGTAAAACAAGATTATTTTTATCCAAATGTCAACTATTGCTTTCCACACGATTAACCGGGGATGCTGCCCCATAGATTATGATGTGCATTGAAATCTCCCATTAAAAAGTTTTTTCCCCAACCAAGAATCTATTATATTTTGTAAGAGTTGTGTAGTAACTTGTTTTGGGGTTGAGTAAATGTTCAGAATATTTATTTTTCCCCATTTTAGTTTTATGAGTTGAAAATTTTTATCTGATGATTAATTTATCGATAATGATTTTTTATAAATTAAATGTTTTTTAATTAAGGAGCTATGCCACCATATCCATTTTTCTGTCTTTTTTTATAATGTTATAATATTGGAAAAATAACGTCTTCCGTCCAACCAGGTTTCATTAAAGTATTAAATCAGGGTTATGTTTTTTTAAAATAAATTTTAAGGTTCCCCCCTTAATTTAAAACTTTATATTATTGAATTATTTTAAGGGTTTAAATTAGATGTAATAGTGACCATATCTGTTAATTTTATTGATTAGATGTTAACTTATTGGGAATAGAATTTGGGGGGAAATTTCTTTTTTTTCCCCGCTAGTAGAGGGTTTATCAAAAATCTTTTTTTTTTTATTAAGTGTATTTATGGAGTTGAGAATGTTAATGCATTTTTTTTAACGTTGTTGTCAAGTTCATTATAATATTTGGTTTAAGATCGAAAATCTGATGAAGAGGTATTTTGTATGGCACTTTCGGCTGAGATGTTGAAATTTTTAATTGGGGGGGACTGATCGGACGAGTTTTGGGGAAAAATAATTGACTATCATGTTGTTCTTTATCATGCCTTGTGAGTTTCTAAGGATTTGTCTTTTTTTTTGGGGATTCAATTAGTGTTTGTGTGTAACTGCGTTTAGTTTTTTAAAAATTAGATGTTATAGTGTTACGTTGGTTTACTGAGATTGTATTGTTATCTTGGAAATTCATTTCTTTTTTTAAATTAGGAAATCAGTTTGTAAAGGAAAAATGATTATTGCTATTGTTTTGTTGATTAATTTTGGTTTTTTTACGAGAGGTGGAATAATTTTTTGGGGCATTTTGTTCCCTCAAATTTTTTTAAATTTTCTGTCGCCATTAGATATTTTATTGACTGTTGCCGTGTATATTCTGGGCACCTTTTTTTAAGGATTTATGCAGCATGCTTTCACAATGCCAGCATTGAGTTTTTCGTTTTTATCAGAATCTATAAGATCAGTGTGATCACCGCCACAATTAAAGCATTTTTTTTTCTTTGCATTGTAATTTAGTAGCCATATAAGAGACATGAAAAGCATTTGTGACTGGAGGAATATAAATTGAGACTGGCGAGGAGAGGCCATAAATATTTACGTATCTAGGAAAGGGTTCCTTCGAATGTGAATAAAACTGTGCCTGTTGGTTCATATTATAAGTTTTTCTGGATTAATTACTCTACGATTTAAACGTTTGACATCTATTATTTGCAGGAGAATAAGATGAGTTTAATAATTCTTGTTCGGTAATAGAGGTATCTTTTATCTAATATTCCTTTACATTGTGCAAAGTTGTATGGTATAAAAAATTATAACCTTTTTTCTTTTATAACTTCATTATTTTTAAAATTGTTAGCAGACTCATAATTGGGAAAATTTAATCCCTAGCCTATTTTTCCCAACTGTAATTTTTTTTTTATACAAATTTAAGTTTTTTATTTCACGCGCTATTTTAAAGTAATTATATCTATTTGATTGATTATCATGAGAGTATTCTTTTTTACAAAAAAAAATAAAAGGACCCCAGTCCTTTTTTTTTATGAAAAAATTTTTTTTGGGTTTTCGATTCTATTTTTATCCTTTCAGGGTCTAAACGTATATTATCATTGTATTGAGAGTTGGTTAAAGCAGAAAGATCGTTATCTGTTGAAAGAAAAATCCCAAAGGGTAAGGGGGGGGGTCTCCCCCCCGGGGGAAAATCCATTTTTTTTAATAAAAAAAAAAAAAAATAACCTAACTGAAAAAATTCAATTTTAAATTAAAAAAGGGAAACCAGGACTTATGTGGGGGGGTATAAAACAAAGGGTTAGTAGACACCACAATTATTTTTTTTTGTTTGATTGACAATATTTCCCCGGATCACAAGCTAGATGCTATCCGACAACGGTTGGGAAAGTCCTCAAAAAAATTTATCTGAAACTTCGATCACGATGATAGTGTTGACAATAGCGGACTTATCTTCGAGCAAATACCTCTAGAGGCAGCTTTGCCGTTTGGCAGTGCGAATGAACGTGCGAGAGCGACAGAATAACATTTCTCCCTCGCTTGAACGTGGTGAATAGCTGTTTACGAACAACCACTTTTCTTACCTAAGTTAAAGTTAGTTTCTGACCTGAGCTAAGTTGTTTGATCGAACACGCACGACTCCCCAAAACGATAAAAAATGTCAAATTTTGCTTAACTTAGGTTAGCCAAGATATCTCAGACAGAATTCCGGGTACCTTAGCAGGGACAAGGGGTGAGGTCAGATTCTTACTTAGCTGTGACAAATCGTACGGCCAACTAAGTTAGTTTCCCTCAACTTAGGTCAGAATTTGTGCTGTTCGTAAGCAGCTAATGTCACTGAGAACCTATAAATTTTTCTAATATTGGCTTCCTAAACGGCGGTTGGCGGAGCCGTATCAACTGCTTTTAAGCTTCGAGGATCCAGGAGAGACTTATGCCAATTAGTGAGCTCTTTTTTCAGGGGCTAAGCGGTGTGAGCAGTTGGGGCCCAAGGAAGTTTAAAGGTGTATGGAAGCCCAATGCTATGGCCCATTCGATCTAAAAATGTCCAGCCCAGTATGAAAATAACTGTCAGAGTTGGCCCCGCCGAATAACAAAATTCCACGAAATAATTTAATGCGTTCCCTACTTACACACTGATAAATCAGTGTGTAGTTAGGCAACACATTATACTTTTATGAGGGCCGTGGTACCGTTTTTGGTCTTAGGTTGTCTAAGGTTTTTTGTGCAAGGGCGCGCGCGGCGCGTATGCAACTATATCCGCGCTGTACCGTCAACCGTCGTCGTATTAGTTTCGATTGTTTTGCTTATTATATTTTGTGGTTGCAGAAGTTTTTTGGATTGATAAAAACCTTCTATAATATTTTAGTGATTACTGTTTATTAAATTGTGACTATAATTTTGTGTTTATTGTTTGTTACTTATAATATCGTAACAAAATGACTAGAGGTTGTATGGTTTTGTCTTGCAAATCCAAGGGTAACATACCCGGCATTTTTTACTTTAGGTAAGTATTTCTTATATTATTTAAATTAGGTGCTTCTTATGAGACGTAACGTTAGGTAACCGAAAAAAAAAAATAATAATAATATATATATATATATATATATATATATATATATATATATATATATATATATATATATATATATATATATATATATATATATATATATATATATATATATATATATATATATATATATATATATATATATATATATATATATATATATATATATCAATTATGAATAATAGAATAATGAAAATTTCATAGGAAATAGCAGTGAGAAAAGTAAGGCAATCTTAACTATCTTTTAGATGATTTACAATGTTTGTGTATTTCTGTGGATTATTAAAAAGAAATAAGGTAGGTAGGTTCTTTTATTTCATTTAATAATTTAGTACATTCTTTTAAAGGATCAACATTATTAATTACTGGACAGACCAGGCAAATTTTAAGATATACAGGTCCCTCTAATTCAATGAAAGAAAGTACAATTTTATGTTAAAGTTCCTTTTGCTTTTTCTGTATTTGTTTAAAAAGAAATTAGATTTTGGTTTCTTAAACACTCATTATCAACTTTTAAGCTCGACATATAATATTTAACGGATACGTTACAATGCATACTCAGGTACCAAAGATTACTAAACATTTTTAACCACTGTTATTCTGTCTCATGAATGTTTGTTATTAGTGAAAAGTATATGCCTAAAAAGCAGTTATAAAAATTTTCACTTTTAATGTACAACCAGAATCTTAGGATTAGATTAAACTCATTTACACTATCTTGCCCTTCTTTTATCACAAAATTGGTGATAAATACATGAAACTATCATACAATGTTTGAAATTTATTTTAAAAATCGTGTTTTTATTTATTTACAAAGAATTTTGGAAAAAAAACAAAACTCACAAAAATATCGACCATTTAAATAGAAGCCTTCTTTCCATATTATATCAGATGATATAAAATCCAATATTACACAATAATTTTAAATATTCTATGGCAGTATCGTTTAATAACCAACAATTTTGTGCAAAAAATAAAAAAACAGTGAATGCTTGAATTTGACATTTGATGATGTCAACTTTATGGGTAGTAACAAAGAATTATGGAAGTCTGGCTCTGACCTACTATTCATTGCGCAAACTCCGCGGGGCCAACCCCCCTATTCCCGCTGCCCTGCACGCCTGGACAATTTTGTTCTACAGTATTGGGCTTCCATACACCTTTAAACTTCCTTGTCCCCAATACGCAACTTTGCCAAATGTAAACTACCCACCTATGTCTTACCGTTTCGGAGATCCCCATGCTTGTCCTCCTTAAAAAAAAATGGTGTGATGCAAATTATCTCTCTTTTAATATTTCTAAAACCAATATTTTAACTTTTAAATGTCAACTTAATGGGGTACTGCTTGATAATGTGAATATCAACAATCCGCAGGTTAACAAGTATCTAAGACTTCAAATAGATGAAAGGTTAAAATTTGAAAGTCACATTGCAAACTTAAACAGAAGACTGTCATCTGGTTGCTATGCCTTGAGAGTGGTTGCGGAGGAACTGGATGTGGGCTTGGTTAGAAATGTGTATTTTGCGCTTATAGATTCACATTTGCGTTATGGTATTTGTTTTTGGGGCTCATGCTCTGATACCCTGTTTGGATCAGTCTCTGTATTGCAAAAGAGACACAAAATTCGACGTAGGGATTCATGTAGACCTTTATTCCTGACTTATAGAATTTTAACACTGCCCTGCATTTTTATATTGGAGTCAGTTTGTCTTATGCACAGAAAGCACAAAAGTAATTTAACGTCAGTATCTACCAAGGAAGTTTAAAGGTGTATGGAAGCCCAATACTGTAGATCAAAAGTGTCCAGGCGTGCAGCGCAGCGGGAATCGGGGGATTGGCCCCGCGGAGTTTGCGCAATGAATAGTATTTCAGAGCCGGACTTTCATAATTTTTTGTTACTATCTATAAAGTTGACATCATCAAATTCAAGCATTCACTGTTTTTTTTTATTTTTTGCACAAAATTTTTGGTTAGAATATTTAAAATTATTGTGTAATATTGGATTTTATATCATCTGACATAATATGGGAAGAATAGATGGCGCAACTTTACAGCCTTCTATTTAAATGGTCGATATTTTTGGGAGTTTTGTATTTTTACCAAAAATCTTTGTAAATAAATAAAAACACGATTTTTTTAAAATAAATTTCAAACATTGTATGATAGTTTCATGTACTTATCACCAATTTTGTGATAAAAGAAGAGCAAGATAGTGTAAATGAGTTTAATCCAATCCTAAGATTGTGGTTGTACATTAAAAAGTGAAAATTTTTATAACTGCTTTTAAGGCATATACTTTTCACTAATAACAAACATTCATGAGACAGAATAACAGTGGTTAAAAATGTTTAGTAATCTTTGGTACCTAGGTATCCATTGTAACAGTAATCGTTAAATATTATGTGTCTACAGTATGTCGAGCTTAAAAAGTTGATAATGTAAGTTTAAGAAACCAAAAATCTAATTTCTTTTTAAACAAATACAGAAAAAGCAAAAAGGAACTTTAACATAAAATTGTACTTTCTTTTATTCAATTAGAGGGACCTGTATATATTAAAATTTGCCTGGTCTGCCCCAGTAATTAATAATTTTGATTCTTTAAAAGAATGTACTCAATTATTAAATGAAATAAAAGTACCTAAATGTAAACCTTATTTCTTTTTAATAACCCACAGAAATACACAAACATTGTGGAAATCATCTAAAAGATAGTTAAGATTGCCTTACTTTTCTCACTGCTATTTCCTATGAAATTTTCATTTTCTATAATTCATAATTGATATATTATTAGTTATTCGGTTACCTAACGTTGCGTCTCATAAAAAGCACCTAATTTAAATATAAGAAATACTTACCTAAAGTAATAAATGCCGGGTATGTTACCCTTAGATTTGCAAGATAAAACCATACAACCTCTAGTCATTTTGTTACGATATTATAAATAACAAACAATAAACACAAAATTATAGTCACAATTTAATAAACACTAATCACTAAAATAAGGTTTTTATCAATCCAAAAAAACTTCTGCAACCACAAAATCTAATCACACAAAGCAAAACAATCGAAACTAATACGGCTCTCATAAAAGTATTAATGTGTTGCCTAACTACACACTGATTTATTAGTGTGTAAGTAGGCAACACATTAAATTATTTAGTGGAATTTCGTTATTGCGCAAAATCGGCGGGTCCAACTGTGACACTTATATTAATACTGGGCTGGACATTTTTTGATCGAATGGGCCATAGCATTGGGCTTCCATACACCTTTAAACTTCCTTGGTATCTACTTATTCCTCTCATAGAATAAATACTATCGCCCTTCCGATACCTTCTACATTCTTAATTAAAAACTCTATAGTTTATAACAGTAGAAAGCTGTTTAACCACCTTCCTGTGCGGCTAAGACAAATAACTAAGGAGAAAAAATTTCGTAAAGAAGTTAAGAAGCTATTGGTTGAGAAAGCCTATTATAATACTAACAAATATTATGACGATATATTAAATTAGTGTTGTTTGTCCTTTTCAAAATGTTTGTCATATCATATTAACATAGTACCTGACAAATTTTATCTTTTCTTTTTGTATGTATTTTGTTCATGGGTGTTTTTTTTATATTAGTTTAATTTTAAAAATTAGTTATAGGTTTTTATTTTAAAGTGATTTATTTTTATTTTATATTTAGATAAAAGCGTTGCTTTGTAAATGAAAATTTCATATTCTTTACACAATAAAGCTTTATTTGATTTGATTGTATTTGATTTATCTTGGACGATTTATTATCTATTGATATTTGTATGTGATTTTCTTATTATCTTAATTTTTTATTGTGGGGCACTATTCTTTTTAATAGGCTCCCGCTCAATAAAATCCTAATCTCGTTGAGTTCTGGAGATGTTTGGACATATATAAATAAAAGGCTGAATAATTTGAAATAGCATTTATTAAAAATAATTTAATTGAAATATGTGATTGACAATTAATTTATTTTTAAATTAATATAATTTTTTAAATGAAATAAACAATTATTTACAAATGATGTTTCTTTTTTAAATGAAAATTAGTACAAACTTGTAATTTTTAATTGAATATATTGAGCCAGGTCCACTCCTGTGCTCTTCTTATTTATATTTTGGAATAACAAGACAGGTTAATCTAACCTTACAATACATAAAGTTGAATTTTTTCGGAAATGCAGTTCCGACATTTTTTTGCATCCTTATCTGATACACTTTTGCAGAGGGAAACAATAAATTTACCAAAAAAAGTCATGTGTTTTCTTATTTCAACTGTTACTTGTTACTTGCCACATTAATGACAAATTCCCAATTTTAAAATTTCGCATTGTCAAAGAAACATTATCTGCGTGCGTCAAAAGTTTAAATGCCGAAAAAAATAGGAAATAAGCGACTAAACGAGCAAAGCCAGCTTATTATTCTTAATTTATTGGCCTTTTTTGAGCTAGAGAAGCAACAAGAAGCTGCATGAATGGCCCTGAACTTTCAAAATGTGGTGAAAAGGACAGCTGCCGCAACGAAAGTGAGTGCAAGAGCAATATTTAATTTAAAAAAATATGGACTAAAATCGGAAAAAAGTTTTAAAGAAGTATCATCAACAAGAAATAAAGAGCATATCAAAATTACTGGCTACTTAAAAAGCAAGATCCGGGATACCATTTATCGCATGTATGCACTTAAAGAGCATATTACCATAAAATCTCCATCAAAAATTAAATGATGAAATGAGCAATCAATTTAACTTTTCCATTAGTTTTTTGCAAAAATGGGTAAAAGAAATTGGCTTTCAGTTGAAAAAAAGTAACAACCGAAAGTATCTCATGGATTTACCAGATGTTTTTAATAAAAGAATTAAATTTTTGAAAGAATACACAAAACATATGAGTCTACTTCAAAACGGTCTTACTCCAGTATTTCTTGATGAAACATGGATGTAAGATGTAAAGCCACAAGCTCTTCAAAATGCAGTGAAGGTGAGTAAAAGTTGCTTTTATTCAAAAAGAAACCATTGGTAGGGGATCAATTATCAATACCTTTACACTTGCGCCCTAACATTTTTTCCGTTTTGATTAATGTGCTAGGGTTGGATTTGAAAATTGCCTTGGGATTTGGATTCGTGATGGGATGAAATGAATATATGTTTCTAATTATACTAGACATCTAAATTAATATAATAAAAACATTTTTTTCCTTTTGCGCAGATGTTAAAACCGTTAATTTTTTGAGATTATAGATCGTCGTCAACGCCGGTAATGAAAACGGATTTATCAAGAGAGCTAGTTTAGTCTTTAAAAGTGGTACAACGCATTGGTTACACCCCCGGTAGAACGGGTTAAGAGGGGGCTAGACATATTTCTTAGGAACTCCGATGTAGTCCGGTTCGAAACCGTATCGAAGCTCCCGACTATTTCAATTAAGAAAACTATTCAAAGGCACATTCAGTTGTCGAGAAATGTAACAAAAAAATCCAGATATAACCGGTTTCTTTCAGTTTCTTCTTTTGTCTTCACGAGCATGTGCTCTATACCGCCATTAGGTCAACGTCACCACGTGTGAAACCAATAAGAAGCTTTATAGGAATCACTCTAGACTTCGAAACCACACTCTGAATGGCAGGGTGAGTTTTTCCTTGATCCCCGACGGGAAATACAGCAGATACGTCTCCTTCTACCGCCTACCCGGAAAAAAACTATGTAGTCTTTTTTATCGACCGCACCTCACTGATCGGAGGTCAAACAGAAACTATAATGAAACTATAGAACCACTAGAACTATACATGATACTATTACTAGAAGATAAAACCACTTGGCGATTTAATTTCGTACGACGTTGCGCATGACGTCACTCGATGACAACAATTCTGCTTGTCGGTTGGGAAAGCAGTGTTTTAAAGCCTTTTTTAACGTTTATTGTATTTTGGCATTACTTATGACGTTTAAAAAATAAATAAATCATGCGCTTAATCCATCTAACATCTAAACAGAAATCGGAATGTCATATTAAAACTCGCCGTTTCTGGGAAAATTGTCATCTAGTGACGTCAGGCGTGCGAGAGAGATAGGCTTATCTCATGCGCGTGGGTTTATCTTCTCGAGTAATAGCATGATACTATTACTCGAGAAGATAAACCCACGCGCAGAGATAAGCCTATCTCTCTCGCACGCCTGACGTCACTCGATGACAATTTCCCAGAAACGGCAAGTTTTAATATGGCATTCCGATTTCTGTTTAGTTAGATGGATTAAGCGCATGATTTATTTATTTTTAAACGTCATAAGTAATGCCAAAATACAATAAACGTTAAAAAGGCTTTAAAACACTGCTTTCCCAACCGACAAGCAGAATTTTTGTCATCGAGTGACGTCATGCAACGTCGTACAAATTAAATCGCAAGTGGTTTTATCTTCTAGTAATAGTATCATGGAGTATAGTATCATGAGAACTATAAACTCTGCTTTTGATGTAGTTTGTTGATAAGGACTACTTATGTATTCGATTCCCGGGAAAATAACAGAAAATATAATTATCCCATTGGGTCGCTTTAAAAAGTCAATCTGAAATTTCGCTCACGACCATGCCACAACCTTCGAGCATATCCCTATAGAGGCAGCCTTAACACTTGGCCGTGTGAGAGGGAAAGAAAAAAACTGGTAAAACCTTTCGCTCCGCGTACTGGATCCTAAAAGCATTATAATGTATGAAGTCACACGCGAAATTGTCATTACCTTTACTGGGGTATCATGACAGTTCTTATGACTTTTACACCTACTGATATTTCGTTTTATATGCAGCATATCTTCGGTACGTTGGCTATCTCGCAAAGAATATTGTTTTTTAATTCTTCTAGGGTTGCAGGACGGTTGTTATACACTTTTGATTTGAGGTAGCCCCATAGAAAATAATCACAAAGAGCTAGATCTGACGAGCGTGCGGGCCATGGAATGTCACCTCGGTTGGAGATAAGTTGCCCTGGAAAATTTTGTCTCAAAACAGGCATTGAAAGTCGTGAGGTGTGGGCTGTGGCCCCATCCTGCTGGAACCATACATCGCCTAAGGCCATATTTTCAAGAGCTGGCAGGAAGAAATTGTTAATCTTTGCCACATAACGCTCAGAGTTTACTGTAACTGTGCGATTATCTTCCTCGAAAAAATATAGCCCAATGATCCCCACTCTTGACATCGCAGCCCAAACTGTGACCTTATACGAATGAAGAGGCCTTTCATGACCTTATCTGGGATTAATATCGCTCCAATAGCGCATATTTAGTTTGTTAACACAACCTGTGATGTGAAAGTGTGCCTAATCACTGAAAAACAAAACCGCATCCGGAGGCAAATCATCAACAATCGTTTCGCATGCCCTTTGCCGTGAAACAAAATCACGTTCGGACAGTTGTTGGGCGACTACCATTTTGTATGGATGATAGTGAAGATCGTCGTGAAGAATTCGGCGAGTTGAGCGGTCCGATAACCTCAGGACAGCGTCACGTTTCAAAGAAGACCGTCTAGGAGATGTCAAAACCGACTGTCGGACTGCCTCGATATTTGCGGGTGTTCTAACTGACCGCGTGGCTCCTGGTCTCTTGCGGGACACATTTCCAACTGCTCTAAAAGCCTCCACCCATGATAAAATGAATCCCCGGCCGGAACAGCACCTCTAGGGGGAATTTTTACCGTAATCGAACGCGCTGCACGCGATGATGACCGGCCTTGGATAGGCTAACGGCGAACGCGCGTTGCTCTCTTGCCCAAAGCATTTTTACGACTGACGACGATTAAGAGGATTCATACCTGCTGTTTACAAGCTATTTTGTTTTAAAGAATGGCACCAAAACTAACGAACGAAATTAAACAAAATTTTGAAAATATATTCTAATTATATCGACAAATGAGGGAAAGGTATTGAGAAGTACCAATTTTAAAAAAAACTTTTGGTTTTGTTATTGTGTAATATTTATTTTTTTAAATACTTTCCCTCATTGTTTACCATTTTCCCCATAATTTATGAAGAGACCAAAATTTTAAATAAACCCCTAGTTTTTTGTCAAACTTTTAAATTTCGTAATTAATAAATTTTTGAAAAAAACGAAACCTTTAGATTTTTAAAACATCTTGGCAACGCAGCAACCCTCAGGATGTCGACGTGGTGGCAGGTGGCATGGGAAGCGATTTTCATGTCTATTTTTAGCAGATTAAAATAATATTTGTTATTATTAGCATGCCTGTTAATTTGATTTGCCTTTTGAAGATGGGACGGACTAAAAATAAAGAAAATGAATGTGGTAGAAAACGATTATGTCTGTCAACAAGTCGGAAAAATAGACGACTTGCTATGAAAAAAACGGTAAGTAGGATATTATTGTTATGAAAGGTTTATAATTAGGGTTGCCATAATTTATTAGAGTAATGTCCGGACGGTCCATCAGATCCTAGGATAAATAGCAGCGATTGTGAAACGCGTGTACGAAATTTTTTCTGCTATTTTACCTGACTGAAATGGTTGTAGAAATTAGACAAACTAAAAGTAAAACTACTTATTGAACCAAATACAGGCAACTCGCTGCGATTGGCTGCGCTGCAGTGCTCGCAAATATTCAAAATCCGGACGCATTTACGAGTCCTGAGAAAAGTCCGGACATGGTTAATAAATCCGGACGTATGGCAAGCCCATTTATAATATGATTTTTCGACTACTATTAATACTATAAGTAAAATACAAAAATTAATTTTCAGGAAACAAAACACAGGATCAACAAAGTCTAACCATAGTTTTAGCAGTGCTATGCAGACGAACAGGTAAAATGGTTATTTTTGTATCTAGGGTGCGAAATACTACTTTGGTGATACATTGATTGTACAATCATTAAGCGTGCGATGTATTTCGAGCCGGGCAACGCCGGGTTTTGCAGCTAATATTATTATATAAGTCTATTTTTTGTTAAATTATTACGTGGTATTATTTTATAATTATAAAATAATACCACGAACAAATTATAATTTGTCTTATTTTTTTTATAATTGCACTATCTTGAAGTTTATTTGCTGTTATTTATATTATTACGTGATATTAATTTATAATAAATAATTTTAATCTTTTTATAAATGTACTTTTTTAAAGTTTATGAAAATGTTCTGTTATTTTATTACGTGGTATTATTTTATAATTTGTTTTACTCTTTTTATAATTAAACTTTTTTAAAGTTTGCTGTTATATTAATACGTTATAATTTGTTTTAAATTTTCTATAATTGCATTTTTTTAAAATACCTGATGGAAAGGAAACAAATTACACAAACATAAAATGTCAATGTCAAATATGAAAATAGAGCTTACGTTAAACTAGGTAAGTTTTTTTAATAAACTAAAAATGTCGCTCAGTGAAAAAGACCTTATTGAATTGCAAAATATGGTTGGTCACATTTTCAAATAGCTTGACATAATCGTGTCAAAATATAGGAGCATACTGTGTGAAATATGAGCTTTTAAATGATGTATCGTAAGCCGTATGTACAGTGACGGAATTAAAATCTCGTACACCTAATTTTTCCCAGTGTGATGTTGGCTTTTGCGTACCTGGATCACCTGGAAATATACCCTACTTGACAAATTGTTATCTGTCACAAATTTCAAAATTATATTATTGTACTTTTTTAATTTTGGAAAATGAATGAACTAGAGAAGGCGAGAGTAATTACTCTATTCGAAGAAGGTGTTTCTCTGGGAAGAATAGCTCAGCAAGTTGGGAAACCAAGAAGCACTATTCAAAGCCTCAGAACTAAATGGGAAAATACAGGATCATTGGAGAAAAGGGCTGGAAGTGGTAGAAGAAAAATTTCAAACGAAAATCAAGATAATGATCTGATAGATTTTTGCGAAACAATCCATTTCAGACAGCTGTAGAAGCACACAACCAAACTAATTTTCCTGGGACAGTAAGAACGGCAAGAAATCGTATTAGGAAAAATTCGGAATTGAGAAGCAGTGTAGCTGCTAAAAAGCCATTTTTGACCGATATGAATAAAGAGCAAAGAATGGGGTTTGCACTGGGATATTTACGGCAAGGTATGGATTTTTGGGAAAGGGTAGTATTTACCGATGAGAAGATTTTTCAATCTTGTTATAGCGGGCAGATTAGAGTGTAGGGGAGAGCAGGTAGGATTCGTACACTTTTTACTCTTAGCTGTATAACAGAAAAGCTTTAGTTATTGCAAAATAACTTTAATGCTGCTGTATACCCTATATATTTGGCTATAGTTACAGTAAAGTTTAGTGCTGATACAAACTACAATGATGAAGCTACAGCAACATTTCTAAAAATGAAAAACGTACGAAACTACCCCACACGCGGGGTAGCTTCGTGCATAGGGAAGGTGCATTCGTACATAGTGGGAGCTTTCATTCACAATAAATAAAACAGCTTTTTATATGAAATTATCCATTTATTGAGATCAAAATTAACACAAAATGTACTCTAAATGTAGTAATAATTAAAAATACAGTATTTTACAATCAACTTCGTTAAATCTAAGTCATAAAATCAACCATTAGGGTAACATAATAAACAAACCTCATAAATCTGTTATTGCACGTTATACATAGTGATATCTTTTTCAAACCTAATTATATCAGCTGTTCTTGCTGTAGAAGCAGATTTAGGCGGCGGCAATACACAGACCACATCTGATAAATAAACAGTCCCTTCATCTTTAATATTAGGAAAAACAAATTTCCAGGTACCCGGCTTCTTTCTCATAAATGAAACTTTATATTCATTAGGGTTATATTTGTAATCACCTGTCCAATATAATGTAAAACAGTCTTCTTTTTTCGAACTTCACCAACAGAAAACTTTCTTCTTTAATGTTTTCGGGCATAACTGGAATTTCGTACTCAACATCAGATCCTTCTGATCTCTCATCGAAGGAAGAACAAGAACTTTCTCTCAAACTTATGTCAGTCTCATCCTCACTATCAGTCTCAGCCTCTATAGTTTTCTTTTGTTTTTTTGGTTTGGTTCCTTTATTTGTATCTGATAGCAAATTTAAGGCGCGTTTCATCTCTTTAGCCTTCTGTTTTCTCTCTTGTTCTTTTTTCTTCATCTCTTTGGCTGTTTCTATTTCTATCAGTCTATTCTTTTCGGGAGTATCTGTATATATCCGTGATTCTCCAGGCAGTTTTCCTTTCTTCTTCTTTTGGTCGTATTCCTGTCCACTTTAGGGTAAGGTCGGACAATTTCTGGCGTAATTAATCCCACAGATGATGTACTTGGTAATGCTGGCGACAATGTCGATGTTAGATCTTGTTGACTAAGATTTGTTTCTTCAGGTATAATTTGTTGTATGTTGTCATCTGGGCCTACTGTAGAATCGGAACAGTAAACTTGCACGGCTTCAAATTCTTCGTCACTGAATTTCAATTTATTAAATGGCCATATACCAGTTTTTTCAAAAGCATTTGAAATATTTTTGCCATTAAATGATTCAAAATAGGCAATTTTGGCCAGTTTCGGAATGTTATATAAACCGGTCAACAAATGAACCTGGCCACCCTGATTTTTTATCTAAATTCGACGGCCCATAACTTTTTTAATTTTTAACCGATTTTTGAATTTTTTTTATCCCTTAGAAGGAAATTTTATTGGCTTTGAGCTACTTGTGGCTAATTTTTAAACGTTGCTAGGGCTACGTTATACAGCGTATTAAATAAACATGTCACATTTTTGACGAAAATCAAAGTTCTCCCAGTTTTACAAAATTGAAGAATATTTCATTTTCATCACATGGGTGTATTAACTGAACCATTACCTCGAGACATTTTCGCATTTTTTATTTAAAGTTGGTTATTAAAGAAATTACAGGGGGCTATTCAAAAGTAGTACATTTTTGCCAATTTTTTCATATAAATTAAGATACTTTTACTTAAAACAGTCGGAAAACCATTAAAATAAAGACTTTTGGGTCCAATAAAAATAAAAATAATAAATGCAGTTAAATAAACGAATGCATTATACAGGTTGTTTAAAAATTAAATAGGGCACTGGGCATGTGCAAATTTTATAAGAATTCCTGAGTCCCAAATCTATAAAATTGAAAAATTATTTGTTTTTACCACATAGTTGAATTAACTGAATCATAACCTCGGGACGTTTTCGCAATTTTGATTAAAAGTTGGTTATTAAAAAAATTACAGAGGGTTATTAAATGTAGTGCATTCTTACCAATTTTTCTAATTACATTAAAGTAATTTTATTTAAAACCAAGACAAAAACCTTAAAATAAGCACCAATATACCTGGTTAAGATAATTTAAATAAAGGCAATTAAAAAATTATACAGGGTGTTTAAAAATTAATTGGAGCAAAATGGAGAGCTGCTAATGTTAAGAGTTCTTATGTCCTAATTTTTTTTTACAGAGTGATACACCTAAACTGTTGTTGTAATTGTTTTTATAATTTTTACTATAAGTTCCTTAAAAAAATAAATACAGAGGGTTATACAAAAGTACTGCATTTTTGCCAAGTTTTCATTTAAATTGAGGTAATATCACCTGGAAGTAATTTGAAATCATTATGATAGAAACCATTACTCCTAATAAAGATAACGACAATAAATGGATTAGAAAACCTACAGGGCAGCTACAAATTTTGTAAGAATACCTGGGTCGCAAATCTATGAAATTAAAAAACATTTTTATTTTCCGTTAAGCCTCTCGGAAAATTTATGCAATTTTTGTTTTAAGTTGGTTATTAAAGAAATTATTGGGGGTGTTCTAAAAGTTTTATTGTTTTTTGGTAATTCCTTTTAAAAATAAACTTTTTATAGAGTTATTTAGAAAAAACACCAATTTTTTTTATTTAATTTATTTTATTTAAAATAAGATTGGAATTTTTTAAACATAAAATTAAGAAATACAATAACAATTAAAAACTTCTAAATAAACAACTAAGGAAAAGGTAAAAAATAATTCTTAAATATACATTATTAAAAATAATTATTAACTAAAAAAATTAATTATTAAATAAAACAAAATTTTTAAATTAAAAAAAAAACTAATATTTTATTGGACCTCCGCGAGATCGAAGAACAGCTAAACATCTTCTTGGCATGCTTTCAACCAGGTGATTAATAAGTTGTTGTGGAATTAACTGCCATTCCTCTAATAAAGCTTGTGATAGAGCTTCGATAGTTGCTGGCTGGGGATCCCTTAACGATAGCTGCTTTCCCAACCTAGCCCATACATGTTCAATGGGATTAAGGTCCGGAGACCTCGGCGGCCATATCATTCTTTGGATATTGTTGTCAACAAAAACTTGGTTAACGATCATTGCTCTATGTGGACGAGCATTGTCGTCCACATAAACAAACCCTTCACCAAAATTTTGTGCAAAAGGTACAACATTGGGAATTAGGCACATGTTTCTGTAACGAACGGCGTTCATGGTTTCTCGTGGTAAAATGACCAACTCAGTTCTCCCATTAACCATTATTCCACCCCACACAGTTATTCCTCTCACCACCAAAAGCAACCCGTGATTCCATCATTTCTTCTCTATACCGCTCCCCAACTTGTCTCCACACCATAGTACGACCATCAGGACGAAACATATTAAAACGAGATTCGTCACTGAACATATAGTTTTGCCAGTCTTGTTGGCCCCAATTTTGATGCTGCTGTGCCCACGTTCTTCGTGCAGCCCGATGTTCTCTTAAAGAAGAGGGCAAACCGCACGTCTTCTTGCTCTAAGGTTTGCATCATGAAGGCGTCTTCTTAAAGTTTGATTCGAAATTAGGATACCAGTTGCTGCTCTCAACGAATTATTTATTTGAGTGGCATTCCTGGTAGGGTTGCGTAGGGCTGTAATGCGTATAAATCTATCGGAATTTATATATATTTTTTTTTAGGTCTGCCTCCACCATGTCGATATTGAATATTGCCTGCTTCTCTCTGTCTAGTAATTACATTACCAATAACCGACCGTGCTCTGTTGTACATTTTTGCAATTGCTCTATTTGATACACGTCTCTGTGCAAACGCAAAATATTTCTTAATTCGTTCTCACTTAATCGACTACGAACCATTTTGAAATTAAATAAATAACAAGGAAATTAAGGATCATTCATATGTAAAAAATGACTTAAATTTTGATAAGTGGTAACTACGGTAACCCTAAAGTCGTTGAAATACTCTACCTAGGTAACTAGAATACTTATGGGTATTTATTTACTTTTAAAAACCGTCTAACCGGTCACAACAAAACAAAATGCTTTCGTTTTATTAAGTGTAAAAATGTAATTTTCTTTTAATTAATACTTTACTAGGGGATGGGAAGTTAACTCCACTAGAATTTATTAATAACCCTATTGAAAGAATGCCAAGAAGATGCTCAGCTTTCACCTCTATTTAAATGGAAAAACGCAGTACTTTTGTATAACCCTCTGTATTTATTTTTTAAGGAACGTATAGTAAAAATTATAAAAACAATTACAACAACAGTTTAGGTGTATCACTCTGTAAAAAAATAGGACATAAGAACTCTTAACATTAGCAGCTCTCCATTTTGCTCCAATTAATTTTTAAACATCCTGTATAATTTTTTAATTGCCTTTATTTAAATTATCTTAACCAGGTATATTGGTGCTTATTTTAAGGTTTTTGTCTTGGTTTTAAATAAAATTACTTTAATGTAATTAGAAAAATTGGTAAGAATGCACTACATTTAATAACCCTCTGTAATTTTTTTAATAACCAACTTTTAATCAAAATTGCGAAAACGTCCCGAGGTTATGATTCAGTTAATTCACCTATGTGGTAAAAACAAAATATTTTTCAATTTTATAGATTTGGGACTCAGGAATTCTTATAAAATTTGCATGCCCAGTGCCCTATTTAATTTTTAAACAACCTGTATAATGCATTCGTCTATTTAACTGCATTTATTATTTTTATTTGACCCAAAAGTCTTTATTTTAATGGTTTTCCGACTGTTTTAAGTAAAAGTATCTTAATTTATATGAAAAAATTGGCAAAAATGTACTACTTTTGAATAGCCCCCTGTAATTTCTTTAATAACCAACTTTAAATAAAAAATGCGAAAATGTCTCGAGGTAATGGTTCAGTTAATACACCCATGTGATGAAAATGAAATATTCTTCAATTTTGTAAAACTGGGAGAACTTTGATTTTCGTCAAAAATGTGACATGTTTATTTAATACGCTGTATAACGTAGCCCTAGCAACGTTTAAAAAATTAGCCACAAGTAGCTCAAAGCCAATAAAATTTCCTTCTAAGGGATAAAAAAAATTCAAAAATCGGTTAAAAATTAAAAAAGTTATGGGCCGTCGAATTTAGATAAAAAATCAGGGTGGCCAGGTTCATTTGTTGAGTTTATATTTAGAGTTTTTCCGGGTTATTCACATGCCAGTCATTAAATGCTATCTTTAATTTAGCTTTAAAGGTCCAAACACTCCCACATCTAACGGTTGGAGACGGTGTGTGGTGTGGGGAGGAAATGACATATAAATAATACCGTTATCCCGGGCATAGTCCACCGCTTCTATTGTAACGTGGCTTTCGTGATTGTCGACTAGGAGGAGAATAGGATTATCTTTGGAGCAGCATGTTCTTTTTTTAATGTGTTTCAGGACCTCCACAAATATACTGGAATTTATCCAACCACTCTTAGTAGCCATTCCTAGGCTACCCTCTGGAGCACCTTCTATGAAGTGATCCTTGAAATGAACCCTGGGAAAGATGAACAGTGGCGGAACTGTGTTACCACTAGCTGAAATAATTCCTCCAAATGTTACGAGTTCACCTCTTTCTGCCGAAACAAGTTGACCAATTTGTTTTTGGTTTTTTCAGCTAGTACCTTGGGTGTGCTCAACACCGTGGATATCCCTGACTCGTCAAAATTATAGATCCGATCTGCAGTGAGTGCATATTTAGTTAATACCTTTTCTAAGTTTTCGTAGAAATCATTTACGGCTGTCTTGTTGAATCCATAAGATCGGGCTGCACTGGTATTTTCCGGTTTCCTCAGACTTAGATTTGCGTTTCGCCTACGATAACTATCCAGCCATTCTTTTCCTGCCATTTTATTTTGATTCCAGCTAGGTGGATGCGCAGCTGATTCACTCTCGCAAATTCGTACGCCAGTTTCCTCACTTGTATGATTGTTAACCCATAATGCATCTTGGAACATTTTGCTATGTACTTATTCAATAAAGTCTCTTCTTCTGTAGTGAACACTTGATTCGACGTGAACTTGGAACTAAAAATACGCGGTGGAGTATAGTTAACTTCCTTTTCCGCTGCAGCCTTTTTATGAAAGTTTGTTAAGCGACTTTCAAGAGTTGTTGGTTTGATGCCGTATTTTTTTGCCGACTTCCTAATAGATAAAGTCTTATTTAAAACTTCATTCATCGCAGATTTTACAGCCTCTTCGTTTACTTCTCTCGTTCTAGTTCCTTTTTTCACGTATATTCGCGGCATGATCCTGAAATAATAGTATTTTTAATGAAGAATAATTTCTAATGCATATGGGGTACATTCGTACAGTACGAATCTACCCCACTCATAACCGTACGAAAGCTCCCCAACCTAAACATTCAACAAATAAATTTCAAATAAAAATAATGGTGGTTGTTATACCAAAATCAATGTTTGCATAATAATCTAAGGCACGTATTTAACAACTTTTATAAATAACAAACAATTTGAGCAAAACATTTTATGAATGAATGATTTTAAAGACAAATCTAAAAATTACTTACAAGGAGTGAAAACACGTATCGACTTGTTCCGCCGGAGATCGCTGCACGAATGCCGTCGCGTTTAGCTGTGAGCGTGTACCGCCCTCTCACACACACAAACAGAACTGGCTCATCGTGTGGCGTAGTGTAGGTATGACAACTGTACGAATGCTCCCACTGTACGAATCCTACCTGATCTCCCCTATAGGCCGCAAAATACACGGTACGAAGAAAGATATACCCAACATGTTAAAACAAGTGGAAGATTTTCTGTTAATGTATGGGGGTATATGTCTTCAGAGGGCTAGGCATATGCCACCGAATTCGAGAAAGATTTAATAATCAAGCTTATATACACATACTCCAAAATGTTATGTTGCCATCGGTAAACAATATATTTGAACAAGAAAATTTTATATACCAGCATGACAACTGCCCCGTCCATACAGCAAGGAGAATTTCGGACTGGCTACTGGAAAATAACATTTCACTGTTACCTTGGCCCTCAAGAAGCCCAATGATAAACAATGTATTTATTTTACATATCAATCCAATCGAAAACGTTTGGGGATATATCGTAAAGGAAATTAACAAGAACAATGATTTCCATCCACAAAACAGTGATGATTTGTGGAATAAAATTGAAGAAACCTGGAATAATTACAATGTTCACCATGCACAAATGCTGATTGCATCAATGCCTACACGTTTAAACTTATTAGTGGAAAAAAATGGTGCCGCTTTGAAATATTAAGCCAGTGTTTTTTCTTTAATATTTGAATAAAATAAACTATATATTTATTTTGGAGTCATGTATTTTATTGAATATTAATTAAGGTGAGAAAAAGGTAAAAAGCCAAGTTTACCAAAATATTCAAAATTGACATAAAATGTTAACCTAAGTGTACGAAATTTTATTTCCGTCACTGTACCTTTAAAAAAATGTTGATGGCGTCACATTTTTTTAACTGTCAGTAAAAAATAGAAATTTAATTAAGTTCTAAAGTAGGAATAAATAATTAAATTGACCTTTGAGTGTTTCCCATAAAAATAAGAGCTAATGTAAATAATAATGGAAATGTAACTGTAATAAAAATAACAAAAATCAATTAAAAAAACCCTTTTGTCACACATGCTTTTTATTGTTTATTATTTATAAAAACCTATATGTAAAAAATACCTAAAGCCGACCCTGGTCAGAAATAATCGTCTGTTGCGGTTGGCATAGCGACCGTACATTGTTGCCAGTGATCACCACACGGTCTGTTGTTCGTTTATTACCGTCGAAGCACGATTTGAACTTGATCAGCTGATGATGAATGCTCTTAACAAGCAAATCTCCCCACCAACGCTCTCTGTTAAGCGCACTAACGCGCTAAAACTAGCTCCAGTCGCGCCACCATGTATTATTGAAAAAAGGAAGTTTCAGTTCCGGACCCTGTATATATGGATGGGCCACTAAGAATTCTTAGCTTCCCAAAAGGTTAGCGGCAATAATCAGCTCTGTAGTGTAACCATCCAATGATATACTCTTTACAATGCTATACTCTTTCCACTGCTTAAATTTAGCCACCTCAGCGCAAGACGTCAATTTAACGATTTGCCGATAAAAAGGTCCAACGACCATTAACTACACATCGATCGATGGCTTAGATTTCCGAATCTGTCTGCGAAGGCTGACGTCACAACCGGTGCTGGCTAGTGCTGGGATATCGACACAAAACATCGATGTTGACCGACACAGTCGTAAGATCGAAACACTTGTCAGAGCAATCTGATTAAATTTTGTGAAATAAATACACCGAGTGTTATTTAATTAGGATATTATTTATTGTATAATTTAATATTTAGGAAACACAATGGACGAAAACACTAAGTCAATAAAATGCAACTAAAAAAAATGAATATAAATAATGTATTTTAAAACAATGTATTTATTTTACATATTAATAGTTTTTAATTCTACTTGCTTATTTTAATCTTATGGATAAAATAATTCCTTAAAATAATATCTATCACAATAAATAAAAATAAAAATCAGGGTTTAGAACAAGATTTAAAATGCCTAAAATATACTAACTAAAACAAAGATTGTGTTTAAACAGGAGTACACAATACACTTCGACACCTTAAGTGTCATTACAACTAGTACTGTAACATTTAGCACTGTTTTGAGGTTTGCAACTCTGTATTTTTTTGTATTTTATAAATAAACTAGTTGACCCGACAGACGTCCTGACTTAACTATAAATATTGAATTCGCATTGGTATATACAGACAGGTTCAGTGTAGTAGAAACATAGGCAGGGAACTGATGAATTTACTACTGTCTGCTTCGATCGATAAACATCCGCATGCATGATTAACCGAACGAGATCTCATTTTGTAATATGCTTTCGGACGGGTGTGTTGTATGGTTTAAGGCGCGCTTGAAAATTACGAAAAAAAATTATGCGGTCTAATCTGTTGAGAAAACAGTTGATACTTAATACGGTTATTTATAAATAGGGAATTAAATACCAACAGCTTTATTTATCAGTTCATTAATTGCCAAAGCAAAATAAAAAGTAAGTTCTCTAAACCCAAAACTCATTTCTTAAATTAAAATAGTACGCAATGAAAAAATAAATAATTAGAAACATAAAAAATACTCTAAAATGAAATTATAATAAATATTCAAACAAACCTCCTTCTTGCGCAAGACAATATCCCAAATGATCGTAAAAACCCCGTCTAACGTTTGTTAGCATATTAGGGCTGATAGTTTGAAAAGCTTCTTTGATTTTTATTCGAAGTTCTTCTAAATTATTAGCCCTATCATGACCATAAACCTTATTTTTAAATAACCCCACAAAAAGAAATCATAAGGAGCAAGGTCTGGTGATCTCGCGGGCCACAAAATGGTTTCACGTCCACTAATCAAATGGTTAGGAAACGTACTGTTTAAATATCCTTAAACAATACGTCCATTGTGAGCGGAACAACCATCTTGCTGAAACCAGATATTACCAAATCTTACTCCTAATAATTGGCGAATTGCCGGTACAATTTGTTGTTGTAACAGATCCAACTAAATTGCTGCAGTTAAATTGCCTTTAATAAAAAATGGTCCAATAAGGTGTTCTCCCACCATACCAGCCCAAACATTCAATTTTTGAGGATACTGCGTTGGAACCTCAAAATACCTGTGTAGGTTTTCACGAGACCAATATCGAACTTGAGTTGGATTATGTCGATTTAATAATGGAAAGGTCGATTCATCGGTGAAAACAATCGATCTAAGAAAGTTTTCATCTGTATGTGCCCTTTCCATTATTAATATAATTCGCAAAACTCCATACGTCGAAATTGGTCTTCGGGAAAAATTTCATGTATTTTTCGTCCCTTGTAGGATCGGAAACAATTTTTTTTAAGGACTCTTTTAACTGTAATAGACCATGAATCTGTTAACTCAGCAAGTTGTCTATTGGTAACAGTGGGGTCTTGTTCAGCAGTAACACAAATTAATGCCTCTTTTAATTCCTGTTCTTCATTTAGGATTTCCTGTTTTTTATGTTTTTGGGGAGACACACACCCGTGGATCTCAAAATTTTGGTTAATTCTAAAAATTGTTTTTAGACATGGTATAGGTCTGTTTTCAAATGCTTCGGGAAAAGATTCATGAATTCGTCGATATGATTTTCCTTGGAAATACCATTTTACAATTTAAACCTTTTCACGAAGTTCGTAAACGTCCATTATTATTTATTTTTAGTGAAGAAACGAGTTTCCAAGAGAACTTATCACGGGGAAGGGCTAATCCATCCCGACAGACAGGGACACCAGAACACATATTGTGCTCGGGTCCGGTAGCGACACGGGTAAGAGATGTAAGAACTCTCTCCCAATGTGATATCGGACTCATTAGAAGTCTGATCCTATTGGGCGAAATATAAAAAGGTGTGAGCCACAATAGACCGAGCGGTCGCAGTGAAGGGCGTAAAAAGTCCACTCACCTTTAAACCTAACCTAACCTGCACCATGCAGAACGAATTAATTGCAAAAAAGGCACCATTTATGTCTACATAAACCAATTTTTAACATATATGTTAGACTGACTGCGATTGAGATTTAAATCATCAATGTACTAGGACTTTCTTATGATCGTGAGGACATGCTTTAAATAAGATTCTTATAGAGTTTCATAATCACAATATGCATTTAAACATATAATATCTTCTGGATTTTTATGTCGAGGACTTTATGTCTCTTAAATAATTTTGTAAGAGTTTGATAATCACACTGATCGCATTTGAACATATTAACATCTTCGGATTTTTATGTCAGAATGTTCTTATAGACTACTGAGTTTAAATACATGATCGCATTTAACATATTACTTGTTTATGTCGTGTCTTTAATTTTGTAGAGTTTGAAATCCTTGGATTTACATATTAACATCTTGTTTTTTGTAGAATGAATTTGTAATTTTAAATACACTATTTGCATAACCCGAACGGGACTTAAATTTTGAAATCGCACTGATCGCATTTAAACATATTGAAACCTTCAGGCTTTTTATGTCGAAAATTATGAGTCTTTAAATATTTTTTGTGACGAGTTGTGAAATCGCACTGATTGCATTTAAACATATTAACATCTTTGGGGTTTTTATGTAGATCTTGGTGCAATTTTAAACTATATTTGTAAATAGTTTGGTAGTCACACTGATCGCATTTAAACGAATTACCTTCTTGTGGATTTTTATGTCGCACGTTGTGCCTCTTTAAATAATTTTTATTAATAGTTTCAAAATCACAATGATCGCATTTAAACATTTTTATATCTTCGGGACCTTTATGTCGAAGATTATGAATCTTTAAATACTTTTTGTATATAGTTTTAAAATCACACTGATCGCATTTAAACAGATTAACTTTTTGTTGCTTTTTATGTCGCATATTGTGCTTCATTAAATAACTTTTGTTAATAGTTTGATAATTACAATAATCGCATTTAAACATTTCAACTTCGGACTTTTGTGTCGAAGAGAATGAATCTTTAAATAATTTTTGTGAACAGTTTTAAAATCACACTGATCGCATTTAACATTTTACTCGTTTAACTTTATGTCGCACGTTGTGCTTTATTAAATAACTTTTGTTAATAGTGTGATAATCGCAATGATCGCATTTAAAATTTAAGATCTTCGGGATTTTTATGTCGAAGGTTATGTATCTTTAAATACTTTTTATGAATGTTTAAATCACAATGATCGCATTTAAACATTGTAACATCTTCGGGACTTTTATGTCGAAGGTTGTGTTTCTGTAAGTTTGATAATCACAATGATGCATTTAAACATTTAACATCTTCGGATTTTGTCTTTGTTAAATATTTTAAGTTTGAACACAATGATCGCATTTAAACATTGTAACATCTTCGGACTTTTATGTCGAAGGTTATGTATCTTTAAATACCTTTTGTAATAGTTTGATAATCACAATGATCGCATTTAAACATTTAACATCTTCGGGACTTTTTGTCGAAGGTTATGTATCTTTAAATAGCCTTTTGTAAATAGTTTGATAATCACAATGATCGCATTTAAACATTTAACATCTTCGGACTTTTGTGTCGAAGGTTATGTATCTTCAAATGCTTTTTACATGGTTTAAATAATCACAATGATCGCATTTAAACATTTAACATCTTCGGACTTTTATGTCGAAGGTTATGTATCTTTAAATACTTTTTGTGAATAGTTTGATAATCACAATGATCGCATTTAAACATTTAACATTTTCGGGACTTTTATGTCGAAGGTTATGTATCTTTAAATACTTTTGTGAATAGTTTGATAATCACAATGATCGCATTTAAACATTTAACATCTTCGGACTTTTGTGTCGAAGGTTATGTATCTTTCAAATACTTTTTATGAATAGTTTGATAATCACAATGATCACATTTAAACATTGTAACATTTTCAGGACTTTTGTGTCGAAGGTTATGGTTCTTTAAATGCTTTTTGTAAATAGTCTGAAAATTACAAAGATCGCATTTAAACATCTGAACATCTTCGGGACTTTTATGTCGAAGGTTATGTATCTTAAAGACTTTTTGTGGACAGTTTTAAAATCACACCGATCGCATTTAAACGTATTATTTTCCTGTGGATTTTTATGTCGCACGTTGTGCTTCTTTAAATAACTTTTGTTAAGAGTTTGATAATCACAATGATCGCATTTTAACATAATACCATCTTCAGGACTTTTATGGCGAAGATTATGAACCTTTAAATACTTTTTGTGAATAGTTTTAAAATCACACTGATCGCATTTGAATACTTGAGCAGGTTTAGGTTGATCAGTGAGTGGCTTCCTTATATTTCGTCGTTGCATCGTTTGAACATCACATTCATTTCTGGTTTGGTACGAAAGATCTTGCCTGATGCTAGAAAACAAAAAAAAATGGAATGAATGTATATTTAATAGAGTTCGACCGAAACTGGTTTTCCGGCCGAAACCGAATATTCGGCCGTAGCTTCAGTTTCGGCCGAAACCGAAACTCACGTGGTCAAGTATAAAAATTCCTTAAAATACTGAAATTTGGTGCATTTTACCCATTATTCTGCATTAATTAGGGCATGAAATGGAAATACAGTATATTAATTTTGTTGTAATCATTTATTTTAATTTTATCTTTTAGGTACCTATTAATAAAAATAATAATTACTAAAATTTTGCTACAAAGCTATCCGAACGGCGCACTTGCCTTGAGAAACGAAGTTAGGCGAGCGTCACAACCTCCGAAGTCAGTTTCGGTTTCGGCAAAAGTTACTTGCTAATAATCCCCCGATTTTTTTTTTCAATTTTTGCATTACATGCCACTTTGAACTTCGGTAGTTTAAGTTCGTTGTTACGGGAAAATTGAAAAATATAAAAAAAAACGATGGCGAAACTGTTTTCTTGCTGGTACTATAAGAGCAATTGAGTTCTTTCCTGCACAGCAACAAAATTACTGCTGTTGATAACGTGGTGAAAAATAAAATTCAAGGCAGCATGTAACGGAAAAATTTTAAAAAATAAAAACAAAATTGGTGTATCATTAGAAATTATTTTGTTGCTTGTACTATAGAAGTAAATGATGTGCTTTTCTGCAGAGCAACAAATTTACAGCCGTTGATAATGTGGTGAAAAATGAAGTTCAAGGTAGTATGTTTTCAAATTAAATTTAAAAAAACATTTTCCAATATTTTGATATTCCTAATTAATAGCAACAAATTAGCAACAAAATCGTGTGATACAGTCGACAGGTAATAAACGATTTATCAAAAATTCCTGCTATCTTTATATCAATATAGCAGTAATTTTGATTTTTCGAAATCGGCTTGAGCGACAAAATCCTCATTTTAGCAACTAATTAGCTACAAATTCCAGTGATTTTAGCTAAATGATGCTTAAACAAACTCGCCAAAACCTTATCTCGATATCTTGTTCCCTACCTAAAATTTAGGCCAAAGAAAATTTTATATGTCAATATCTCAAAAACTATAAAAGCTACAAGAAATGTTACATGACATAAATTATGTATTTTTACAGAACCTTTAAATTAGGTTATATAATCTTTTCGCCTAAAAGCAATAATTTACGAATTATAATCAATTAATCGAATTTTCAGGATTTTTTTAAGGTATACCGCTGGAATTCGATTTTTTTATTATAACTCGTAAAGTATTGCATTTAGACGAAAAGATTATATAACCTAAATTAAAGGTTCCCTAAAAATACATAATACATGTCCCATAAAATTTCTTGTAGGTTTTATAGTTTTTGAGATATTGACGTATAAAATTTTTTTTGGCCTAAATTTTAGGTAAGGAACAAGATATCTAGGGCATTATTTAGCTACTTTTTCATGAAAAAAAATTTATAACAATCCATTTAATTTTTTTGAGAAAATTAACCATTTCTGTCGGAATATCAAAAAAAGCCCTTGAGCGGCGACATGTGAAACTAACAAAACTTCAAATATTATAAAATTTATAGCCCAAGAAAAGCTCTTGTCAACTAGCCTAAGCTTGTTAAAATCGGCTTAGCCGTTTTGAAGATACAGAGTGTTTTTCACGGAAACCTTTAAATACCCCCACCACTTTATTTTTAGAAATACAGCAAAAATTGTCAAATAAAAAAGGTTCAAATTATCCTCGAGTTTAAAAATCAGGTATTTTTTTGTTAGAGGAATATAGGAAAATTCACAGAAACATCACTTTTTTAGATTCAAGATTGCACTTACGCCCCCTAGCGGCCATTTCAGAAACTTGAAAATAATTTTCAGCTATTTCTCTTGACCATTTTTACCAAAAATATTTTTCCCCAACGCTGTGCGATAAACATTTTCTGAGATACAGCCAGCGTCCTTTCTTATTTTGGACACCCCGGCACATATCAACTGAAGTTAAAAAGGGTTTTTACCTGTTTTGGGATTGCTCTGGATCTTCCGTCTTGATGTCAGCTTCCTCATTTTTTATTTTCCATTCTTCAAAGGGTATTTCATCTGATTTTTTAATATTGTATGTCAAAATAGTGTTTTCAACTTTCAGATCATTTTCTCCTTGTTCAGCTGAGAAAACAGTGGACCTCAAAATAATGAGAATAAATTTATAACTGACATATAAAAAGAAAAAAAAGTGAACTATTTTTTACACTACTTTGGGTTTTTAGTATATTTTATCAGTTTGAAATTAAAACTACTTTTAAATTTTATTTAAAATAAATACCACCAAAAATTACTTACAAGCGGTAAAGGATATTTATTTTTGTAAAACAACATTGTCAATATCTGTTACTGAAACCAAGTAAAACTTTGTAATAAATTACACGAATCTACTATTATTTACTTCAACTTACATGCACTCTTCAATCATAAAAATTTTAATTTGGTACAACAAAACTTAAAAACTACAAAATATTTTGTCATTCAGTAAAATAAAATAAAAAAACATATAAATACGATTTAAAATTAAAAAGAACCAGCTATTGCTCTCTTAAAACCAACTAAACTTACAGAAAATACTTCAGTCTCAATATAATTGTCATTATAATTTTTTTAAATGTCGATCAACAAAGCTGTTTAGTCCGTAATTAGTTCGGTGTCTATTTTCATAAAAAAAGTTGCTAAGCTCAAGAGGCTCTGGTCGGAATACAGAAATTAATAGATTCAACCAAACCATTACAATTAATCAACTTTGCAAATTTATTTTGTATGTTTTCAATCCTTTATTAATGACTTACATATTGAAGGTGACCATATTAGACTATCGTACTCCAAAAACGATCTGACTAAACTATTATACAAACAAGAAATTGCCCTAGTGTCATAAAGATTTCTACATGTTCTACAGACAAATCCCAACGTCCGATATGATTTTAAAATAATACTGTCAATGTGTTTATTAAAATTAAGAAGAAGATTACCCCTAGATCATAAATATATGATATTGTATTAAATGCAATATTGGTAATTCTGTATTCCTACGTATCTGGACTTTTACATCTAAAAAAATCTTATTACTTTAGGTTTATTAATATTTAATGACAATTAATTATCCCTACACCATTCGACAGCCTATCCAAATCTTCCTGCACAGCACTACAGTCACTTATGCTCCGCACACAGTTTAAATCGTCAGCATATAGCAAAAATCTACATGTTTTAAAAGTTAATGCAGCAGAGTTTAAATACAACATGAAAAAAAATATACAGTGTGTCCCAGAATATGTGGGCAATCTCTCGGAACCTCATAGAAAATCCAAAAATATTATGACAAGTTCCCATAAACTTTTCCTACAAGCCTTCCGTATGCAGATACAGGTACATAACAAACACCCCTGGAAATCGTTTTTGTTTAAATAACTTTTCAAATACTAGGCGTAATTTAATATTTTTTAATTTGATGGTTACTAGATAAGTCTCCTTAAAATGAACCCATCAAATCATATTTGGCTTATTTAGTTTGCCAGGGACAGACTAGCTCTGACACAAAAATAGCAATTTTTTTAACACCCCGTATGATAAAGGCTCAACAATATTATTTTTGGATAGCTTTAACCTTAAACTAACAAAAAGGCATTCTTGATTGACAGCAATAAAATCAACTGTTTACGAGAAATAAAATATCATGGTTGGTTTTTTTTTACATTATACAGGGTGTTTCCTAATTGTACGTCTATATTCAAGGAGGCAATTTTTGGGTCCATATTAAGAAGAAAACTTCATATGAATGTATGTCCTAAACCTCTTAACTTTTGAGATACAGGGTGGTAAAATTTTCAAAAATAAATCATTTATTATTAATATCTGTAATACCCTCAATTTGAAAATTTATAATGATATGATAAAGCATTTTTAGTGTACCATATTTTTTTAATTTCCACAGTGGCGTTCAGTACAGTGGCTAATAAAAAAAATGTAGGTACATAAAAATCTTCTTGATACATAGGTACATTTGTGCCAAATTTCATTAAAATATCTAAAGTGGTATTATAGATATTAATAATAAATTATTTATTTTTGAATATTTTACCACCCTGTATCTTGACTTAAGAAAATACTGTATAGTATGTATGTTCATCAATAAATATTATTATTATTATTATTATCTCAAAAGTTAAGACGTTTAGCACATACATTCATATAAACTTGTTTTCTTAAAATTGACCCAAACATTGCCTCCTTAAAAATTGATGTACAATTAGAAAACAACCTTATAATGTAAAAAAATTTACCATGATATTTTATTTCTTGTAAACAATTGATTTTATCAATGTCAATCATGAATACCTTTTTTTTAGTTTAAGGGTAAAGCTATCTAAAAATAATATTGTTAAGCCTTTATACAGGGTGTTAAAAAAAAACCTATTATTGTGTCAGAGCTAGTCTGTCCCTGGCAAACTAAATAAGCCAAATATGATTTAATGGGTTCATTTTAAGAAGACTTATTTAGTAACCATCCTATTTAAAAAAGTACTAAATAACGCCTAATATTTTAAAAGTTATTTAAAAAAAATAATTTACAGGGGCGTCTATTATGTACCTGTATCTCCGTAGGGAAGGCTCGTATGAAAAAAGTTTATGGGAACTTCTCATAATTTTTAGGTTTTCTGTTAGATTCCGAAAGATTGCCCACATATTCTGGGACACCCTGTATATATTATTAATTACAATTGATTTTAACTTACTTATTTAAATCCATAACAGGAGAATCCGAAATACCTTGGATACTGGTATTTTTTGGAAAGCATTCAAATTTAAAATCACTGCTTTCTGGCTCTAATTTTACAGTCGAAAAGTTGGTGGTTTTATCTTCTATAAAAATATCTCCTAGATCATCATCCTCTTTTTTAACTACTTCTGTAAAGGAATACTTATCAACCTGCTCAGACACATCGTTTTTAATAGAAAGTGAAGCTAAAAATTCATTCTCATTTTCGCACTTTACTTCATGCTCATTTTTCAGCATTACTTCAATTAATCCTTTTGATATTGGTGATATTTCCTCGAATTGGCTGTTTTCCATTGTCAAATCTGCCCTCGGAAAAGGATGTAGGGAAGACAGCAAAAACACAATTTTAGGTTCCTTTATAGAGTAATAGTCAAGTGTTATGAAGACTATAAAATAATATATATTTTGGACTGAAACTAGAATAGCAAGCAGACTTCTTATGTCTAGACAAGAAAAAGAAAGTATATTACACCCAAATTGATATATAAAAGACTGGATTTTACATTTTACCTCAATATTAATTGCTTTTCACAAATGGTTGGTTCTTTCTTTTGGCTCTGCTCCCTTTTGGTTGTAATTTGACAACTCATTAAGCGTGACGAGCATAACCATGTGTTTAACTGGCTTGGAACCGTAATATGTCCTCTAACCAAGCTGTGGAATAATTAAATAAACAAAAACGAAGTAGAAATTGATGTAATTGTAAATGAGTTAACTTTAGACCCAAGCCTTTCATAAAAAAAATTGTTAATTAGGACTACCGGAAAAATACCAAGACGTATAATTATCCACATAAGGTAATTTCAAAAAGTTGATCTGAAACTTCGATCACGATGATAGTGTTGACAATAGCGGACTTATCTTCGAGCAAATACCTCTAGAGGCAGCTTTGCCGTTTGGCAGTGCGAATGAACTTGCGAGAGCGACAGAATAACATTTCTCCCTCGCTTGAACGTGGTGAATAGCGGTTTACGAACAACCACTTTTCTTACCTAAGTTAAAGTTAGTTTCTGACCTGAGCTAAGTTGTTTGATCGAACACGCACGACTCCCCAAAACGATAAAAAATGTCAAATTTTGCTTAACTTAGGTTAGCCAAGATATCTCAGACAGAATTCCGGGTACCTTAGCAGGGACAAGGGTGAGGTCAGATTCTTACTTAGCTGTGACAAATCGTACGGCCAACTAAGTTAGTTTTCAACTTAGGTCAGAATTTGTGCTGTTCGTAAGCAGCTAATGTCACTGAGAACCTATAAATTTTTCTAATATTGGCTTCCTAAACGGCGGTTGGCGGAGCCGTATCAACTGCTTTTAAGCTTCGAGGATACAGGAGAGACTTATGCCATAACAAAATTCCACGAAATAATTTAATGCGTTCCCTACTTACACACTGATAAATCAGTATGTAGTTAGGCAACACATTATACTTTTATGAGGGCCGTGGTACCGATTTTGGTCTTAGGTTGTCTAAGGTTTTTTGTGCAAGGGCGCGCGCTGCGCGTATGCAACTATATCCGCGCTGTACCGTCAACCGTCGTCGTATTAGTTTCGATTGTTTTGCTTTTGTGATTATATTTGTGGTTGCAGAAGTTTTTTGGATTGATAAAAACCTTCTATAATATTTTAGTGATTACTGTTTATTAAATTGTGACTATAATTTTGTGTTTATTGTTTGTTACTTATAATATCGTAACAAAATGACTAGATGTTGTATGGTTTTGTCTTGCAACCAAGGGGTAACATACCCGGCATTTTTTACTTTAGGTAAGTATTTTTATATTATTTAAATTAGGTGCTTCATGAGACGTAACGTTAGGTAACCGAAAAAATAATAATATATATATATATATATATATATATATATATATATATATATATATATATATATATATATATATATATATATATATATATATATATATATATATATATATATATATATATATATATATATATATATATATATATATATATATATATATATATATATATATATATATATATATATATATATATATTATAAAAATTTATATATATAAAATAATGGGACACAATTCAGACTTATTGGAATGGATTTTGATACATTTAAAACCATAATAACTTTTATTTTTGATTCAAATTACTGTGTTTTTAACAATAAATATTACAAACAAACACATGGAACCCAATGGGATCCCTATCTCACCCATTCTTTGCAACTATGTTCTTGACGATTTGGTGAGGGATTCTGGAGAATATGCCTTTCAATTACCTTCGTAAAACGCTATGTGGATGATCTTATTTATGTATTCCAATAATAGAGTAGATGTAGCTCAGAAATCTTTAACTCTTATAACCAAGATCTTCAATTTACCGTGGAGCATGAGGTTAACAACAGCCTACCTTTTTTGATATGCTTGTTGTACGTGACCCACAAGGTACTCTTAAAACAACCTGGTATAGAAAACCTTACTGTTCTAACAGGTTCATAAGCTACCACTCTTATCATCCAACAAACATGAAGATCAATCTTATCTTAGCGATGAAAAGACGAGCTGTTTTCTTGTCACATCCCGATTACAGAGAAAAGGCACTAAAACAATTGGAAAATATTCTTGCAGAGAATTCCTACCCAAAACATATTATAAATAAATTCTTATATAGCACACAATACAAAATTGCCAGAAAATTTACCCATAAGATTAAGTCAACCACTTTCCTTGCATACGCAAGACAGAGATATAACACAAAATTCAATTCATGGTGAATTTTCTCAAGAACCAGGAATGCCTCTTTTTTGTTCTATTCCATATATAGAGGATTTAACACCTAAACTTATAAAACTCTTTAATAATAATGACATTAAAATAGCAAAAAATGCCTCAAAACTGGTTCCATTTTATTTACTAAAACTAAAACTCCAATAGATAACAAAGAATCTTATAACGTAGTGTATCAAATTCCATGCCGTGAATGTGATCTAGTCTACATAGGACATACATGCAGAAATCTAATTGGTCGTATCACTTCTCATAAAAGTGACGCCAGAAGAGGTGTTCTTTCTTGTGCACTCTCTCAACATGTAAACACTGCTGGACACGCTATGGACTGGCAGAATGCAAGAATTTTAGATAGAGCTGACAATTGGTACAAGAGAACTTTCCAGAAATGGACATATTTACTTACAACCAAAATCTATGAATAAAAGGAGTGATATCCAAAATCTTAGCTCCATTTATAATTATATTCTCTCGTACCAAAAAACAACAACAATATTTCGTTAGATTCAATAATAAGCATCTGAACTTTGCATTTTGTAGGTACATACATATTACATTCTATTAATTTTAAACCTTTGTAAATGGTATTCATTTTTTAAAATACAATAATGTATCTGCAAACTCTTAATTGTGAGCAGTGTATAAATAATTACCTTAATTGTGAGCAGTGTATAAATAATTACCTAGGCACCACGACAGATGGCTCTGTCAGTTATGCAAGATGCGGCCTGTGAGGTCCAAATCTTAAAAATGGAAAATCCAAAGTTTTTTTAAAATCATTATATCAAAATTCTTACTTCTTGTTCAACTGACAGCGCTCATTGGTCGTTAAGTTTTTAAACCATACTTGTTTTTTGTAAGTTTTTTAACTATAAATTCTTTTGCTTTTTATTATATTTCTTTCACTCCGTAAAAGTCTTGTTAGTAACACGGTGGCAACGATCCACGTGCTAAAAACTAAGTTAAAGTCAATGTAGTTTAAAGAGGAATGTGAATGAAGTTTTGTTCTTCATTGCTATTAACCTGTTTCATGTTTTCAACTCACATATGGTAAGAACTTTGTAAAAGAGAGAATTATTTTTGTTGGTTTCACTAACAAGAATCATTTTCTTTTATTTTTAGATTGTCCTGATGATGGGAAAAAGTTTTTCCGAAAGCTCGACTTTTTCAATAAAGAGTTAATTACTTAAAATGGCCTTTCAATTGACTGCATTTCCACTACTCTGGTTTCAGATTTTTTTCTATATATATATATATATATATAATATATATATATATATATATATATATATATATATATATATATATATATATATATATATATCAATTATGAATAATAGAATAATGAAAATTTCATAGGAAATAGCATGAGAAAAGTAAGGCAATCTTAATTATCTTTTAGATGATTTCCACAATGTTTGTGTATTTCTGTGGATTATTAAAAAGAAATAAGGTAGGTAGGTTCTTTTATTTCATTTAATAATTTAGTACATTCTTTTAAAGGATCAACATTATTAATTACTGGACAGACCAGGCAAATTTTAAGATATACAGGTCCCTCTAATTGAATGAAAGAAAGTACAATTTTATGTTAAAGTTCCTTTTTGCTTTTTCTGTATTTGTTTAAAAAGAAATTAGATTTTTGGTTTCTTAAACACTCATTATTAAGTTTTTAAGCTCGACATATAATATTTAACGGATACTGTTACAATGCATACTCAGGTACCAAAGATTACTAAACATTTTTAACCACTGTTATTCTGTCTCATGAATGTTTGTTATTAGTGAAAAGTATATGCCTAAAAAGCAGTTATAAAAATTTTCACTTTTTAATGTACAACCAGAATCTTAGGATTAGATTAAACTCATTTACACTATCTTGCCCTTCTTTTATCACAAAATTGGTGATAAATACATGAAACTATCATACAATGTTTGAAATTTATTTTAAAAAATCGTGTTTTTATTTATTTACAAAGAATTTTGGAAAAAATACAAAACTCACAAAAATATCGACCATTTAAATAGAAGCCTCTTCCACCACAAAATTGTTGGTTATTTACGTTACTTGCCATAGAATATTTAAAATTATTGTAATGTTGATTTTATATCATCTGATATAATATGGAAAAAGGCTTCTATAAATGGTCGATATTTTTGATTTTTATTTTTTCCAAAATTTTTGTAAATAAATAAAAACACGATTTTTTAAAATAAATTTCAAACATTGTATGATAGTTTTTATCACCTTTTGTAAAGAAAAAGGGGGTAAAGGTTTAATCCCCCCCTGTTTTTTAAATTAAAGTGAAAATTTTTTAATAAAAGGGTTTTTTTAATACTTTCTAAAAAAATTTAAAAATGTTTAGTAATTTTTCCTGGGTAATATATCCGTTAAATTTTTTATTCGATTAAAAAAAATAATAGTGTTTAAAAAAAACAATTTTTAAAAAAAAAAGGAATTTTAACATAAAATTTATTTCCCATTCAATTGTTTATATTTTAAAATTTCCTGGTCTTAAAAGGCCTTAAAAAGAATTATAAATTATTAAATAAAATAAAAAATTCCTTTTTTCTTTTAAAACCAAAAATACAAAACATTGTGGAAATATCTAAAAAATGTTAAGTTCTTTTTTCCCCATTTTTTTTTATTATTTATTATTCATAATTAATATATATATATATATATATATATATATATATATATATATATTTATCAATTATGAATAATAGAATAATGAAAATTTTAGGAAATAGCAGTGAGAAAAGTAAGGCAATCTTAACTATCTTTTAGATGATTTCCAATGTTTGTTATTTCTTGGTTATTAAAAAGAAATAAGGAGGTAGGTTCTTTTATTTATTTAATAATTTAGTACATTCTTTTAAAGGATCAACATTATTAATTACTGGACGAAGGCAAATTTTAAGATATACAGGTCCCTCTAATTGAATGAAAGAAATACAATTTTATTTAAAGTTCCTTTTGCTTTTTCTTATTTGTTTAAAAAGAAATTAGATTTTTGGTTTCTTAAACACTCATTATCAAGTTTTTAAGCTCGACATATAATATTTAACGGATACTGTTACAATGCATACTCAGGTACCAAAGATTACTAAACATTTTTAACCACTGTTATTCTGTCTCATGAATGTTTGTTATTAGTGAAAAGTATATGCCTAAAAAGCAGTTATAAAAATTTTCACTTTTTAATGTACAACCAGAATCTTAGGATTAGATTAAACTCATTTACACTATCTTGCCCTTCTTTTATCACAAAATTGGTGATAAATACATGAAACTATCATACAATGTTTGAAATTTATTTTAAAAAATCGTGTTTTTAATTATTTACAAAGAATTTTGGAAAAAATACAAAACTCACAAAAATATCGACCATTTAAATAGAAGCCTTCTTTCCATATTATATCAGATGATATAAAATCCAATATTACACAATAATTTTAAATATTCTATGGCAGTATCGTTTAATAACCAACAATTTTGTGCAAAAAATAAAAAAAACAGTGAATGCTTGAATTTGACATTTGATGATGTCAACTTTATGGGTAGTAACAAAGAATTATGGAAGTCTGGCTCTGACCTACTATTCATTGCGCAAACTCCGCGGGGCCAACCCCCCTATTCCCGCTGCCCTGCACGCCTGGACAATTTTGTTCTACAGTATTGGGCTTCCATACACCTTTAAACTTCCTTGTCCCCAATACGCAACTTTGCCAAATGTAAACTACCCACCTATGTCTTACCGTTTCGGAGATCCCCATGCTTGTCCTCCTTAAAAAAAAATGGTGTGATGCAAATTATCTCTCTTTTAATATTTCTAAAACCAATATTTTAACTTTTAAATGTCAACTTAATGGGGTACTGCTTGATAATGTGAATATCAACAATCCGCAGGTTAACAAGTATCTAGGATTTCAAATAGATGAAAGGTTAAAATTTGAAAGTCACATTGCAAGCTTAAACAGAAGGCTGTCATCTGGTTGCTATGCCTTGAGAGTGGTTCCGGAGGAACTGAATGTGGGCTTGGTTAGAAATGTGTATTTTGCGCTTATAGATTCACATTTGCGTTATGGTATTTGTTTTTGGGGCTCATGCTCTGATACCCTGTTTGGATCAGTCTTTGTATTGCAAAAGAGAGCTCTTAGGATCATGTACAAAATTCGACGTAGGGATTCATGTAGACCTTTATTCCTGACTCATAGAATTTTGACACTGCCCTGCATTTTTATATTGGAGTCAGTTTGTCTTATGCACAGGAAGCACAAAAGTAATTTACGTCAGTATCTACTTATTCATCTCGTAGAATAAATACTATCTCCCTTCCGATACCTTCTACTTCCTTAATTAAAAACTCTATAGTTTATAACAGTAGAAAGCTGTTTAACCACCTTCCTGTGCGGCTAAGACAAATAACTGAGGAGAAAAAATTTCGTAAAGAAGTTAAGAAGCTATTCGTTGAGAAAGCCTATTATAATACTAACGAATATTATGACGATATATTAAATTAGTGTTGTTCGTCCTTTTCAAAATGTTTGTCATATCATATTAACATAGTACCTGACAAATTGTATCTTTTCTTTTTGTATATATTTTGTTCATGGGTGTTTTTTTTATATTAGTTTAATTTCAAAAATTAGTTATAGGTTTTTATTTTAAAGTGATTTATTTTTATTTTATATTTAGATAAAAGCGTTGCTTTGTAAATGAGAATTTCATATTCTTTACACAATAAAGCTTTATTTGATTTGATTGTATTTGATTTATCTTGGACGATTTATTGTCTATTGATATTTGTATGTGATTTTCTTATTATCTTAATTTTTTATTGTGGGGCACTATTCTTTTTAATAGGCTCCGGCTCAATAAAATCCTAATCTCGTTGAGTTCCGGAAATGTTTGGACATATATAAATAAAAGGCTGAATAATTTGAAATAGCATTTATTAAAAATAATTTAATTGAAATATGTGATTGACAATTAAATTATTTTTAAATTATTATAATTTTTTAAATGAAATAAACAATTATTTACAAATGATGTTTCTTTTTTAAATGAAAATTAGTACAAACTTGTAATTTTTAATTGAATATATTGAGCCAGGTCCACTCCTGTGCTCTTCTTATTTATATTTTGGAATAACAAGACAGGTTAATCTAACCTTACAATACATAAAGTTGAATTTTTTCGGAAATGCAGTTCCGACATTTTTTTGCATCCTTATCTGATACACTTTTGCAGAGGGAAACAATAAATAAATTTACCAAAAAAAGTCATGTGTTTTCTTATTTCAACTGTTACTTGCCACATTAATGACAAATTCCCAATTTTAAAATTTCGCATTGTCAAAGAAAAATTATCTGCGTGCGTCAAAAGTTTAAATGCCGAAAAAAATAGGAAATAAGCGACTAAACGAGCAAAGCCAGCTTATTATTCTTAATTTATTGGCCTTTTTTGAGCTAGAGAAGCAACAAGAAGCTGCATAAATTGCCTTGAACTTTCAAAATGTGGTGAAAAGGACAGCTGCCGCAACGAAAGTGAGTGCAAGAGCAATATTTAATTTAAAAAAAATATGGACTAACATCGGAAAAAAGTTTTAAAGAAGTATCATCAACATGAAATAAAGAGCATATCAAAATTACTGGCTACTTAAGAAGCAAGATCCGGGATACCATTTATCGCATGAATGCACTTAAAGAGCATATTACCATAAAATCTCTTCATCAAAAATTAAATGATGAAATGAGCAATCAATTTAACTTTTCCATTAGTTTTTTGCAAAAATGGGTAAAAGAAATTGGCTTTCAGTTGAAAAAGTAACAACCAAAGTATCTCATGGATTTACCAGATGTTTTTAATAAAAGAATTAAATTTTTGAAAGAATACACAAAACATATGAGTCTTACTCCAGTATTTCTTGATGAAACATGGATGTAAGATGTAAAGCCACAAGATCTTCAAAATGCAGTGAAGGTGAGTAAAAGTTGCTTTTATTCAAAAAGAAACCATTGGTAGGGGATCAATTATCAATACCTTTACACTTGCGCCATAACATTTTTTCCGTTTTGATTAATGTGCTAGGGTTGGATTTGAAAATTGCCTTGGGATTTGGATTCGTGATGGGATGAAATAAATATATGTTTCTAATTATACTAGACATCTAAATTAATACTATAAAAACATTTTTTTCCTTTTGCGCAGATGTTAAAACCGTTAATTTTTTGAGATTATAGATCGTCGTCAACGCCGGTAATGAAAACGGATTTATCAAGAGAGCTAGTTTAGTCTTTAAAAGTGGTACAACGCATTGGTTACACCCCCGGTAGAACGGGTTAAGAGGGGGGCTAGACATATTTCTTAGGAACTCCGATGTAGTCCGGTTCAAAACCGTATCGAAGCTCCCGACTATTTCAATTAAGAAAGCTATTCAAAGGCACATTCAGTTGTCGAGAAATGCAACAAAAAAATCCAGATATAACCGGTTTCTTTCAGTTTCTTCTTTTGTCTTCACGAGCATGTGCTCTATACCGCCATTAGGTCAACGTCACCACGTGTGAAACCAATAAGAAGCTTTATAGGAATCACTCTAGACTTCGAAACCACACTCTGAATGGCAGGGTGAGTTTTTCCTTGATCACCGACGGGAAATACAGCAGATACGCCTCCTTCTACCGCCTACCCGGAAAAAAACTATGTAGTCTTTTTTATCGACCGCACCTCACTGATCGGAGGTCAAACAGAAACTATAATGAAACTATAGAACCACTAGAACTATAGGTTTGTTCCAACACATCAAAAAACCGTCACCGAACGATCACGGTCATGCGCAGTGATTCAATTGGGACGCATTTTAATCACTGCGCATGAGCGTGATCGTTCGGTGACGGTTTTTGAACGGTTTCTGGCGCTGTTGGAACAAACCTTATACAGTAAAGCGCACCGTACTGCGAACATAGGAAGCTTCTGGATGATTTTGGATGTACCCAATTCTAAAATATCAATAATAATTTTGTGGCTTGCATTTTAATTTCTGTCTCGTTTCCTCACGTGGCTCATTTTTGGTTGGGCCTGGTGGGGAGTACGGTGATAAATTCGGAAGAGTTATCTGCCCAGTTTAGTTGTGTACTATGTTTTTATTTTCAGTAAGAATATGCAGTGTTTATAGGCAAGTAACAGGAGCTAGCTAGCATTAACCGTCTTCGATCGGATTTCTTATCAGCCATAAATTTAAAATTAGTTGCTTACGAGACCGCAACGTTTGCTACGGTTTTAAGAACCAAACAGTTTTTCCTAATAAAATAAAAGAATTTTCTCAAATAAATAATGGTACGTAGAAGAGATTTAAAAAAAATAAATTAATGTGCATTCATAGAATAAAAAAAGAAAAAATCTTTCAAGTTATGGAAGATGCTCAAATAAACCACCTTCCTGAGCCAAACAATAACCAAGATTGTCATAAAAACGCCTTCTGACATTTGCTAGAATGTTAAGGGTAATAATCGTAAAAGAATTCTCAGTTTGTAATTGCAATTCTTGTAGATTATTAGCCCTATTCTCCTGGAAACCATAAATTTGTAATTTTACGTGACCTCAGAGAAAAAAATCGTTGGGTGAGACCATGAAGAACAATGTTTCTTATAAAATTTTCATTGTTATTTTCCATTACAGTTTCACAAAATTGCATTCGTCTAAAATGATCATCAGGGAAAATTTCATGGGTTTTTCTTAGTTTGTAGGATCGGTATCCATTTTTTAGGCACTCTTTCCACTGATCCTTTGCTCAAATTAACCTGTTATACAATTGTATTAATGAAATTGTAGGATTTTTAATAACACTTGCCACTACTATAATTTCCTTCATTTCCCTTTCGTTGTTTTCTTCTGGTGCACTATCATGTTTATGTTTTCTTGGAGTTAAACAACCAAATATCAAAAAGTTTTTAATGACTCGGTGAATAGTGAAACTTGTGTGGTAAGCCTGGTTGGAAATAAATTAATAAATAATTCCCTAACTCCGCTATCAGGATTTCCACGGTGATACCATTTAATAATTTTAATTTTTTCTTCCAGTTCGTGAACATCCATTATTAATAATTATTGTTTTATTAAAAAAAAAATTTTTTGGTCTCAAATAATCGACACCGTACAACTATAGCTGTCGAGCGTTCGATAGTAAAGAATTATTTCAGGAACAAACGTATTAAGTTGATCGCTTTGCCGGCCGACGCGCGTCTTATAAATTTGTTTGCCGAAAATTATTGATCGATAAGCAATGCGTGCGGCGTTTTTAGGTACATCCAAAATCGTCCTATGTTCGTAGTGCTCTGCGCTTTACTGTATAAACTCTGCTTTTGATGACCCTTGCTTTTGATGTAGTTTGTTGATAAGGACTACTTATGTATTCGATTCCCGGGAAAATAACAGAAAATATAATTATCCCATTGGGGTCACTTTAAAAAGTCAATCTGAAATTTCGCTCACGACCATGCCACAACCTTCGAGCATATCCCTATAGAGGCAGCCTTAACACTTGGCCGTGTGAGAGGGAAAGAAAAAAACTGGTAAAACCTTTCGCTCCGCGTACTGGATCCTAAAAGCATTATAATGTGTGAAGTCACACGCGAAATTGTCATTACCTTTACTGGGGTATCATGACAGCTCTTATGACTTTTACACCTACAGATATTTCGTTTTATATGCAGCATATCATTCGGTACGTTGGCTATCTCGCAAAGAATATTGTTTTTTAATTCTTCTAGGGTTGCAGGACGGTTGTTATACACTTTTGATTTGAGGTAGCCCCATAGAAAATAATCACATAGAGCTAGATCTGACGAGCGTGCGGGCCATGGAATGTCACCTCGGTTGGAGATAAGTTGCCCTGGAAAATTTTGTCTCAAAACAGGCATTGAAAGTCGTGAGGTGTGGGCTGTGGCCCCATCCTGCTGGAACCATACATCGCCTAAGGCCATATTTTCAAGAGCTGACAGGAAGAAATTGTTAATCTTTGCCACATAACGCTCAGAGTTTACTGTAACTGTGCGATTATCTTCCTCGAAAAATATAGCCCATAATCCCCACTCTTGACATCGCAGCCCAAACTGTGACCTTATACGAATGAAGAGGCCTTTCATGACCTTATCTGGGATTAATGTCGCTCCAATAGCGCATATTTAGTTTGTTAACACAACCTGTGATGTGAAAGTGTGC
>JAHBCN010006639.1:0-47808 GCA_019359885.1 Listronotus oregonensis
TTTTCAAATCCCCTTTGTAGCTCTTGAGAAACTCCAAAGGTAACTTAAGTTAGTATTCAGTTCCTTCCTAACATTGCAATGGGGTATTTACAAGATGTATGCATAATGTCACAGTTACTTCAGTTTTTTTCATTTAGTAATTGTCAAATGGAAAAAAGGGGTTTTATGTTTCGTTGCGCGACGAAAAAGACAAAAGTGAAAAGGGTGCGAATCTGGTATTATTTTAAAAGTTTTGATGTTCCATCCGGAGTTTCCTTTTTAAAACCCCCCGGTTTGTTTGGGGTTTAAGGCATTTGAGAAGAATTGAAACCCCGTTGGTTCCCCCAAAAAACTTTATTTGATTATTTAAACATTACAAATTATTTTTTGGCAGAGTAAAAAAATTACCATTTATCTTTTCCCCAAAAACTTAAGTAAGATGAGTAAGATTGTTGATTATGGAACAATAATAACGACGTAAGTCTTTACTGAGCTTTTCCAAAAAAATGGTGGCCCCGGGTTTTACATTTTGAGCCAAATTTTAAATTTTTCATCCCCCCCAAAACCCAAAAAAAAAAATTGTATCTTTAGACCCCCCCTCAACCCCCAAAGGCCTATATTTTATATTATTTTGTTAATATTTTTTTCCCAATAAGTACTTATGTTTGTTTTCCTTCATTGTTTAAGCTTAAGTACCCTAGGTGTCACACTTAGGTTTATAAATTTATTGTGTACTGTTTATTTTATCTCATTATTGTAAAAATTTTTTTAAAAAGATTTTAAAAATATTTTTTTACACCCCCCCCCCCCTTTTATCCTGGCTACGCCAACAACTTTTAAAAAAAGAAGAAATCGTGCAATCAAAAGTATTTTTTGCAGCACGATAGTTCCGTTCTCATACTATAGTCAATAGGAAAATTTTCTCAAAAAATGCTATGGGAGGTTGTTCCATATCCCCCCCATAGGGAAATTATCACCATATGGTTTTTTTTTTTTACCGCTAACAGAGGCTTTGGGGGACTCAACATTCCAGGGGAGAAAATTTTTTTCCGAGTTTGCCTACCATGGAAAAAGGGTGACAAGATGGGGAAGTATAGAAATAGTATAAAAATTAAGATTAAAAAAAAAACAAATTTGGGTTTTATTTAACTTTTATTATTTTTTTTTATTTTTTGCCTTATTATTTTTGATTTTCCATGGTGCTTTTTCCCCCCCAAAAAATTCGATATTGCATTTATAATAAAAAGGACTTGACGATGGTTTAACAAACTTAAAAAAAAAAATTTTTTTTTACAAAATGACTTTGGATTCTACAAAAAAGTTGCTAAAGAAAAATGTTGTTAAAATATAAAATAAATAAATAAATATAAAAACAAAAAAGTTAATGTTTTTTTTAAAAAAAATTTAAAAATTTGTGTTCTAAATACAGTAGACTCTCAATATAGTGAACACCAAAATATTTACATTATGTATTCTATACAATGAGCAACTAGCCACTCAAAATAGTGAACCTATTGTTTTTGAGAAGTAAGAACAAGAAAATAATAATTGTAACCCGTTTATTCGTATTCGGTTTAGTCATTTGGCATTTGCTGCTGTTAATTAGGCATAAATATGGCTAAAATTCATTAAAACTGTTAAAAGGTGAAATAAAATAAAAAGGCATTAATAGGTTTTAGCAAAAATACGATGTGGCTAAGACCACTATTTGTACAATTGGAAAAGGGAAGACAATATTCTGTAGAAAATCAGCAACACCTTCGGGGGACCAGGAAAAATTAAAACTTTAAGGTCATCGGAATGCCCTAGAATTAAAAAGGCTCTTTACACATGGTTATTAAAGCAAAGAGAAAAACATACTCATGCGACTGCTTTAAATATTCAAAAAAAAGCCAAGAGATAATGAAGACAAAGAAACTCCATCTTTTAATGCAAGTAGCGGATGGTTGCAGAGATACAAAAAAAAAACGTTTTGGAATTCGATATTTAAAAATCTTTGAAGAAAAACTGTCATCTGCAACTGAGTTGGTCAATAGGGTATTTTCACTCAATTGATATTGATAATGTTGTGTGTAAAAATTAAAAGTAGAAACACAATTAAGCAAAACCTGCTAAATAACACGGAAAAATACAAACCCCTTCTTTTTATTTAAGGTTTAATTATCATTGTAATTTAAATACCCCATTCCCTAAAATCAAATTCAACATGGATGCCAAGTCTGTTTAGGAACTATCGATATCGACAATCGTATCGATTTTAACGAAATGCTAAAATGCGAAATGCTTTTAATTTACAATAAAACACAGCCAGACTACCAAATATTTAATTTGGAATAAAAACATAAAAACTTACATCAAAATGGTTTTCACAACAATAATAGGCATGTCCTTTGGGCATTTTCTCAATACCTACAGCAGCACACCAGGCTTTTCTTCTATCGTCTTGTTTTTGAAGAGAAAAGAAGAATAAATAATAACAATACACTTTTTTTCATTTTGAATAAAATAACGGAAATTTACTCGTAAAAAGGGTTTATATCAAGGAAAGTTTGGCGATAATAATAACTATAGTAATAAATTGGAATATTTGGAAAGAACACACACTATTTACAAATTGGAAATTATTAATAAATATTAGAGGTTACAGGTTATACAGGTTGACATTGATAATATGACAATTGACAGGAAACGCCAACTTTGTAGATGTTGCGCATATCGATATGGATATTTTCGCGACTTACCGTTTTTAATTACTGGTTGATAGCAGTTCTTTCCCCCACCATTCTAACCGTGTTTAACCAGCCTATCCTCGCAAAAACGAAACGGTTTACGTATGTCAACTTACTACTAATGGTTTAATACACTTTTAAGTTTAAATTTAAATGTAAGTCTTTGGAGAGTTAAGAAATAAGTCGAAAAGATAATATATAAACCAAATTTTTATTTAATAAGATATTAGCTGTTTCCGTCAATATAATGTAAATTTTTCCTTTATGTTGTAATTTGTAAATTCATCCATTTAATTCAAAAACCAAAATCCAATCCAAATATTGTTAAAACCATAGAAAAAAAAATCACAGAACCAAAAAATGAAAAGCCCAACCTCCATTATTTTAAATTTAAATTTGACATACCAGATTAACGCTCCTCCTGACAGTGGCGATAGGGTAGAACTTACAAATACTAATATTTGACGAAAACACCTTCCAAATTAAAGCTTTTCCGAAAATAAACCGTTTTAACTGCCAACAATTTCAAGCAAGCGCCAAAATTTGATATATTTATGAAGGATCGAATAAAAAGTAAAAAACAGAAATTTCACCAAAAAAAAATTTTGGGGGCCCGGTCACCGCCTACAAAAAAAATTTTCAAAAATTTTTTTAAAATTTTATTTTTTTAAAAAAAATTTTTTTAAACCAAAAAAAAAAAAATAAAATTTTTCTTTTTTTTTAAAAAAATTGTTTTTCAAAAAAATTTTTTTAAAAAAATTCAAAAAAGCTTTTTATTTTAAAAAAATTGTTCCCCAAAAATTTAAAAAAAAACTTTTTTGCTACTTCTAAGAGTAAGATTGGGATAGAAACATTTAACATATTTTATACGCGGTGTTCAGAAAATTGAAAAAACTTAAAATGGTACAAGAGTAAAGTGCATTTATTTGAGAAGATATGAAAATAAGTTATTAGGAAAAGTAGTTCGAAATTAAAAGGTAGTCTCTAATACCAATTTTCAATAAAATCGGCCTACTTTTATTTATTTGTAATTAAATTTATTTTAATATTAATTTAAATTTTTAATATCAATTTATTATCAAATTTTTTGCTGTTAAGTAAGCATTTAAAGCTGACGATACTGCGGCTAATGAATTATAAAAGCGAAGTGTCAATAAAGCTTGTCACTATCAACGCCTACTAGTACAAAAATTTGGAGTTAGTTAATTGATAATGAAATTTTAATCACAAATAAATAAAAGTGGGCCGATTTTTTTAAAAATTGGTATTAGTGACAACCTTTTACGTTTGAACAACTTTTTCTAGTAACTTATTTTGCATATCTTTGCAAATAAATGCACTTTACTCTTGTACCATTTTAAGTTTTTTCAATTTTCTGAACACCGCGTATAAAATATGTTTCTATCCCAACAAATAAAGAAGTTTTTCCTATTCAACCCCTTTTCCGTGGACATACCAGTACGTCCACGGAAAAGGTGTTAAATAGGAAAAACTTCTTTATTTTTAATTTTATCAAAAAAAGCTACTGCTGAAAAAAAATTTTGCTACTTCTTAGAGTAAGATTAGAATAGAAACATTTAACAAATTTTATACGCGGTATTCAGAAAATTGAAAAAACTTTAAATGGTTCAAGACTAAAGTGCATTTATTTGAGATATGGAAATAAGTTACCAGGAAAAGTTGTATAAAAGTAAAAGATAGTTCCTAATATCATTTTTCAAAAAAATCGGCCTACTTTTATTAATTTGTGATGAAAATTATTATAATATTATTTAACTAATTCCAAATTAACAACTTATTATTGTACTAGTAGACGTTGACAGTGACAAGCTTAATTGACACTTCGCTTTTATAATCCATTAGCCGCAGTATCGTCAGCTTTAAATGCTTACTTAACAGCAAAAAAATTGATGAAATTGATATTATAATTTTAAATTGATATTAAAATAAATTTATTCACAAATAAATATAAGTAGGCCGATTTTTTCAAAAATTGGTATTAGAGACTACCTTTTAATTTTAAACAACTTTGTCTAGTAACTTATTTTCATATCTTCTCAAATAAATGCACTTTACTCCTATACCATTTTAAGTTTTTCAATTTTCTGAACACCGCGTATAAAATATGTTAAATGTTTCTATCCCAATCTTACCCTAAGAAGTAGCAAAATTTTTTATCAAGAGTAGCTTTTTTCGATAAAATCAAAAATAAAAAAGTTTTTCCTCTTCAACACCTTTTCCGTAGACATACTATATAAATTCTGTTAAAATGAATTGTTATTTGACCTTATCCGCTCTAATATCAACAAGTACCTTTAAAAAGGAGAAACTGATGACCAAACAAAAATAATTTTTATATAAAAGTAGAAAGAGAAAAGAGGAAAGTAATCCGCTCCGTCAACCTGGCGGAATAAACGTATTCCAATCATGGCCAAAAGTAAATAACTGCGATTTGTCGTTGTCCGGCGGGTAAACAAATGTCCCTCGAAATGGGGAATGTGCAAAAAGATTTGGAATGCGCCGGGAAAAAATGCATACTATTTCTCGGGTAGGAGCACCGAACAGACAATTTTCTATTCCATTTGACGCGTCAGTTTTGGAGACACCGGGCGTAGATAAAGGGGAGAACGCAAAATATAATAATAATACATGTATAAGATTACATTTTATGATTTAGTTACAAAAAGTAGTTTGGTATTTATATATAGAATACATTAAATTTAAGGCAATAAAGCTCGTGTCATTTATTTTAGAACATTGAGTGCGGTAGATCCTTTACTCTCTGATGTAAGGGAGAGAATCTCCTAATTAATAGAAGCATAACAAACACTAAATCCAATACAAACCTTAATATGGCGTGTATGAACTACAATAAATCATATGACCAGGGCCGTTCTTATCAATTTTGCCCTGGGCTATAAACCGCCCTAAGGCCTAGAATTTACTCAAAATGGAATTTAATAAAAATGTAAGGGTGCTCGTTGAAAAATTGAATTCAAGTCTCTGGGAAAGGTTTAAAAGCGTCGAACTCAGCAATACACTTGCATTATGCACATTTTTAGATCCAATATTTAAATTATTACCATTTCTGAGAAGTCTTGGGCAGCTTATTTACAGAAAGAAGTAATAGAAATGGTGATCTCCATGGTGTTAGAATCTCAGTCGGTTAAAGAAAAAACACCGCGATTGCTGAAAAAAAAGACAGGGTGGTAATGATAGCGATTCCGATACCGATGAAGAACTATCCGTGTGAAGAGCTTTCAAATAAACTGTTTCTAGGAAAGCAATACCAAAATCAACAACGAATTCTCAACCGATAATTGAAGTTTAAAGATAATTAAAATGTGTTTTAGTGTCGCGTTCAAAAAATCCGTGCGAATGATGGAGTGATAACAAATATGGATATTTTTCGGGATATGTTTTGTGCTTTAGCTACCTTGGTTCCATGTAAACGACTTTTTTTGAATTAAAAAAAAAACGGCGACTTATAAGTCAACGTCACCGATAAACCGGTGACTTAAAAATCCCCGTTAAGCTTATCTCTAATATGTGGCTACCTCGCTCAGCGGTCTTACTCGGGGTGTGCATAATCCTTTCCAGAATTTATTAATTAAGATATAATTAAAAATTTCTAATCTTTACGTTCGTGGCGCCCCTGGATTGTAGCCCAAAAAGCCCATAGGGTTATTATGGCCCTGCATTTGACACATCTTACGATTTACTGTGCATATGCTTAAAGATCTTAAGGTTTATTTTTTAACTTCGGACAGTCCACGCAAGCTTAAAACCTAGTCTAGCATATTGTAAGTGTATTAATAAAGTAAGAGGTATTTTTTAACCCGGCACATAAATATTAGGAGGGAACGAAGAACTAGACAAAGAACAAAAGTAGGAGCTTTTCCAGGTGAACTAAAAATATTCATGAGTGTGTGGTGCCTTATTGATAGCTATTAGGAAAAAGTAATAATTAACCAGTCTAGAAAACAACAGAAACACATCTAAAAGATGGGGTTTGGAGGGGGATGCCCATAAAAAACATATTTTTCCAAAAAAATGGTCTTTTAATATTTTAACAAATCATAAGATAAAATAAGCAGTAAACGACAAATCTATAAACCTAAAAAAATATGTTGGCTTTGGGAGAGGAGGGGCTGCAGCCCGGCAACCTCCGCCCCTGAATACGCCTGGTGAACCCAACCAAAGCTTAAGATTTTTAAGTCTACCTGTGAGTGTTTGTCAAGAGTGTTGATGCAAACCTATAGGTCTCGATTGAATGACTTTAACCAGACGTTAGTGGGGGTAATTCAGAGGTAGTAGTTATTTAAATAACGTTTGTAGTGACACTACTGCTCACAGTACTTAAACTACTAGGTACCGTGGGCACTTTTTATACAAGCCTTTATGCTTGGCAGTCCACGAAGGCTAAGGCCTAAGTACTAACATACCGTGGATGTCTGCAGTGTGGTAACAGGGTGTTTATTCACACCAGACCTAAATTTTTGGAAATTTGGGGGAAGAGGAAAAACTTCTGCGGATAGCAGGTTCCATAGTCTGGACAATCTAGGATTGAAGGAACAAACAAAGTGGGAAGTTCGAGGCCTCGTAAAAGGATGCATAAAAGTGATACTACCTGTTGGTCTGTTCGGAGCTATCAAAGGAGGAATCATACTGGCCAACTATTCAGAACAGAAGCCGTAAAAATACCTATACCTGTGTAAGATAAAAAAGGACAGCTTTTCTTTTGAAGAGGATCAAGAATGTTAACAGTTGTCATAGACAATAATTTCCAACCATTTCCAGTATTTCAAGTACAGCCTGATTTGGAACACATACATAGTGTACAGATTAGATGGAGAAAAATACATTCTGGCTTAAAAAAAAATCCTAGCTTTTTGGAAGCTTTTGCATCTATGGATCTAATCTATTTATGCCAATTAAAATCTAGACAAAAGTAACGCCTTGAAAATTAAATAATTCTCTCTTTTGCAGGGCTCGGGTGCTCATAAGTAAAGAAAGATATTCCGCCGACTTCTTTCGCGACAGCGAACATTATTGTGTCTTTCAGACATTAAATTAGTCCACATTTTTGGTGTTTAATACAAGGCTTTTTAAGGAAGTTATTTGCTTTATCTCGGTTGTTTTCTAAATCAAATAGTTTTGAGGAAATTATTAAAGAATATTAAAGCAAAGGGTATTTTCGTCACCAAAACTAAAAAAAAGGATAAACCGTGAAAGAAAGATGATTGTTGATGTGTTTTAACAAATGATTTTACAAGAAAGAAAAAAATGCATTTTTGCTACAAAATACTTTAAGTGGAAACAAAAATCTTTTATGTAATGTATATTTTATATTTTGTAAACAGATTTTGGATAGCGTAAAAAAATTTGCATCTAGAGAAAAATTGCTGGGTTTTTCATTTTTACGATCTTAACACATTAAATTAAAACATTTTAAAACGCTGTAAGTTTCCATTTAGCTAATTCTACACATTTTTTTTTCATAAGAAGAGTATGTAACCCATATTTTTTAAAAACAAAGTTTGTCTTTTTGATTAATTACCCAACTCGTGTCTTTACGATGAGTGGTAATTAATTAATTAAAAAATAAATAACTTAAATAAATAATTTTAATAACATTTGATATTTAAATTAAAATAAGTTAAACATATTATTACTTTTTTGTTTTTTAAAGTAAATTTTACGTTTTCGTTCTCGTGTTTTTATTTCAATAACTTTATCATTAAAAAAAATCATGTGACGCCTCTGATCCAACAATGAGATTTTATGAACTTAAAACTTTAAAGAGAAAAATCCGATCGGTGCTTAGGTGGCCAATTAAAGCCAATAATAATTAAGGATGGAATAAATCATGAAAAGTAATGGCTTAAGTTTTTAAATAAATGGCCCGTGGGATTTAAAAGTTGAAAATAACATGGAAGTTGAATTATATAAATCCGAAAGACAAAAGGGTAAAATCACCTTAAAAAACATTGATAAGTAAAGGAAAAGTGTTAATAAAAGTTCAGAAATGAGAAGATTTGTGAAAGAATTCCAGAATTGCAACCTTCATCCCTTCTCAACTCTGTGCCAATCAACTAATCCAAATTCGCATTTTCAAGAAGTCAATAATTCTAAAAATCCGCCAGCTAAAAGTTATATTATTTATTATATTGCAGTTGGGTGAAAATACTGCATTTCCCCATTTTTTAATCACGTTATCAGTCGTGCTGCACGTCACCTACTTGGAATTGGCAAAAGAGCTCATTCGAAATTCACATATCCGTGAACTAATGAGAAGCCATTTTTTATTAAGTGTGTTGTGTAAAGCAACGTCTGAATGTTTTTGCGTAATACACCTACATGGCGCACAATAACATCCTAACCTGGCGATACTAAAATTGGTTGGTTTAAAATTACTTGACGAGATGGCGCTAGTTGCTTCTTACGTTCAGTTGTATTGAATTACGATTATTCTTAAGCTGGCTGCTTCGCTGTCAAGGGTGTCTACGGCCTACATTCGGTGTGACCATCCCCAACAAGGGTGAAACACGTGTAATCGGATTGGCTGGACCCGGGGTTATCCATTTACTTGGAGGCCTCGTAATTTTAAACCAACCAAGCTTAGTAGTCATACCTAACAGGACTTTTAATCTTTTTTCAGTTCATTAAGGAGCCTATATGCCCAAAGAAACTACCTACTAGTTATTATTTATAACAAGGCTCAAGAAGTTTAATTTTATTTAATATTATTTAATATATATATATATATATATATATATATATATATATATATATATATATATATATATATATATATATATATATATATATATATATATATATATATATATATATATATATATAATATATATATATATATATATTATATTATATATATATATATATATTTTTTCTAATATTTATTCATCTGGTCAACAGGAAGTGGACATGAACTGTAAATTTTTAAATGGTTTACCCGATTTTGTTGAAAATGTTATTTTGTCCTTTAATTCTATGCCCTATTTTTACTTCTAATTTATAACCTTATTTTTATATTCGTCTTAACTCAATTAGGCATTAACTCCCAGTATTACCAGCAACCTGGTTTTATTGCGCCCAGACGCAAAGTCAGGGTGCTAGTTTACTGCAATTAATAATTAGGAAAAATGTATTAGTACCCAATGATTTTGTATAAATACCAATAGGTTTAGTTAAATAAATCAGTATTTACCCAACCATGGTATACTTATTTACACCTAAACACCACCCTGCCACTTTGGAACTATACAGGGTGATTCAAAGAACATATATCATCACTTGGCCAGAAACAAGACAAAAATGTTATATAAACGTAGGTCGAAAACGGCCCCATTTTTGAGATACAGGGTATAAAAGAAAAAAAATCAGAGCTGCAGTTTTCGTTAGTTTAAATTGGGTTTTTTAATTTGGGTAAATCTAATACAGTAAGAATATTGACCGAAATATATCTTCTGATGATAAATTTTTGTTAGCATTAAGGACCTCTGGCAAAGCTTCGGGCAACTTTATTAATATTTTTTTCATTATTTCGTCGTAACTTATTTGGTATTAAAATTATTGATAAATTAGTAAATATTCTTATTGTCTGTTAAGTTTTACAAAAAAACCCGCTTTTAAAATAATTTGCTAAACCTAACGACTTTCAAGATATTCTACTTTTTAACTTGCGGGGTACAAAAAACGGTAATACTTAAAATTAATCACAGTACTAATTTTTACAAAAAATCCATGAAAGAGGGGTTAAATGCATGTACTTAAGAAATCGGTGGATAATTTTAGATATTTTTTGTAAAAAATACAACTGTCTTTAATTTCAAAATTACGCTTTCTTCCGTGTCACTCAAGATTAAAATTAGAATACTTTAAAATCAATCAAGGTAATTCAAAAAATTATCTAAAACAAAACGGAAAATATGAATCATGTACCAAATTGTCATTACCATTAGTTCTAAAAAGTTAGGACGCGATAATGGTAAAAAAATTAATAAAACTGCCCAAAGCTACACCACTGCTCCATAATAGTAGCAAAAGTTTATTACCAGAATATTTCAGTCAATGTTCCTACTTCGCCAAGATTCATTTAAATCAAAAAAACCCATTTGAAAAGAAAAGAAAATTTCCAATTCCAACTAAAAATTTTTCTTTCACATCCTGTTTCTTAAATATGGAGCCGTTTTAGACCTATGTATTAACATAGGTCAAAAATAAGACAAAAATGTTATATTTTTAACGTCTCGGTGGAATCAATACTTAGCACGTTTTCGAGAAATTTAGGAAAAACAAATGTTTCGTAAAATTTTTGACGCTCTTTTTCGGCTAAACATAATTTTTATAGCAAATTAAATTTAGTTTACTGAAGTATTCTAATTTTATGTTGAATAATTATTAATATGACATCTACATTGATATGGTCATGGGCTACCCTAACTCATAACATTCTTGTAGGCTTATTGTTTTGTTTTTGTGATAAGTTGGATAAAGAAACACAGAATTTAATGATAAAGACATGTACAATATGGAAAATTTAACTTATTATAATAACAACAAATTATTGAAATGAATCCAACTAACATTTTATGCATTTTAAATAATCACATAACATAACAAACATAATACTATGAAATATAATAATTTATGTAATTGAATTTTCCACTAAACCAGTTTGTAGTTGTGGACTAAAATTTTACTTGTACCAATTAAAAGAGATTTAAAATGCTCATCAGTTAATTTCGATCTGTAAAAAATTTTTGTTCTTCATTTTGGAGAAGGTTTTCTCACACAAATGTAGTACCAAAAACAGAAAACAACCACGAGCAAATTTATGCAAATTATCAAATTGTGTCAGTGGAAGACTCTTATAAAATTCCAACAAAGATGAGTTTTGATATTTGTTCTTAATTATATCACTGCATTGTAGATCAATCATTTCCATTTGAAGTTCCGGGCTAGGGTTTCAATGTCAGTATCAAAAGGATTCTGAAAAATCTTAATTTGATTCGCAATGGCATCAAAGTCCGAGAAACGAGTATCAAAATTTATCTTCAAAGCACTCAAAGTTTCAATTGCAAAATCGATAGGAAACTCAGTCTCGGTAGTGTGGCTGAATATTTCACATTTTTTTAAAATGTGAAAAACATTTACTTCGTAGTTGTGATTGAAACAGTCTCAATTTCTTCCGGAATGATTTGATATTAGTGTATAAATCAGGAAGATGCTGGTTTTCTCCTTGCAATCCCAAATTCAGTTCGTTCACATGTTTTGTCAAATCAACATAGAATCTTAACTTCCACAGCCATGCGTTGTTTGTAATTCAGTAAGAGGGCGATGCTTTTCATTCAAAAAAATTTCGATCACTGCTCGAAGTTCAAAAAAGCGCTGAAGGACTTTCCCACAACTAAGCCAGCGTACGGCAGTATGATAAGGTAAGTCAGTTTCTCCAATCCCTTCAATAAATTGTCGGAATTGTCGGTGATTCAGCCCAAAAGATCTGATAAAATTAACAGTTGATATGACTGGTTTCAGAACGTCAGACATATCCAAACATTTTCCCACAAAGACTGTTGATGAATGATACAATGTAAGACTAATGGTTTTGAACCACCGTCATTTTCTACAGCCTTTGACACAAGAGCGACCACTCCTTTATCTTTCCCACTCATGTTTTTGCCTCCATCAGTTGTAATACATTTCAAGTTTTTCCATCGAAGGTTCTTTTGATTAATGGCCATTGCAACTCCTTTAAAATATCTGTACCAGTAGTTGTGCCATGAATACTATACATATCAAGAAGTTCTTCGTGCACTTCATAAGCTTTTATCTACTCCTCGAATATAAATCAACACCTGAACAGTATCTGACACATCCGTTGACTCATCCAAGGCCAAAGAAAACCACTCAAAATGTCCATTTTTGTCGAACAGTTGAGAGGATATATTTTCAACGATGTTTTCTACCCTTCGAGCCACAGTGTTTGCTGACATACTGACAGTTTTTAATAAATTTACCTTTTCAGGGCACATTTCTTCGGCTACTGCAATTATGCATTCTTTGATCATTTCTCCATCGGTGAATGGTATTCCACGTTTTGCAATTTCAAACGAAAGCTGGCACGAGTTGCAGCCTCTTGTTCAGTTTTTGAGTTTGTAAATGAAGATTGCTGCGATTTTCAATCCGCGCTGCATAGCTTCAATTTTTCTGTCCGCAAACTTCCTGTATATTTTGAGTAATTTTGAAAATGTTTTGTTTCATAATGACGTTTAATGTTATATTCTTTGAGAACGGCTATGCTTTCATTGCAAATCAAACATAGCGCCTTGTTACTGGACTCAATTACGAAATACTGAATGTTCCACTGATCTTTGAATTTTCTGCATTCACTATCAATTTTTCGCTTCTTTTCCATACTACTAATTCACACACAAAAGCAACAATTCAAATCAAAATACTGTTATAAAGATGTCTTAAACTTAAACACGCACAAACACGTTTTAAGGAGGTATGCAATATTTTATTTAACAACAGTGTCATAGGAACTGACTTGTGGTTGCGCCACTAGCCTTCTTATATATTCCAATTACTGCCATCTAGAAGTGAGTGGAAGACACCAGAACTTTCTCGAACCAACGAGATTATTCTGTACGTGCTATTAGCGCCATCTGTTAGCGATAGAAGGTACTACCTATTTCCGCTTGTGTCCACCAGATGTCGTGTCACGTTACTCCTCATGGCTCGTACTCTACGACTAATCTAGAAATTACAGAAAATGACAGGAAAATTAATAATATGCAGTGTTGCCGTTTTGCGGACTTTAGTCCGATTTGCAGCCTTTTTTAAACGTTGTGTACTTTTTCGGACTTTTTTTTTCATCAGCGGAGTATTTCACTTCTCACCACCGGCAACAATGATAATATGGTTTTGGCCCTCGGAACTTACTGGAGTAATCAGGTGTGGCCCTAAGGCTGGAAAGTTTGGAGACCCCTGGGCTAAACGAAGCAATTGCAGATGTAACCAAGTTGCCCGAATCAACTTTTTTTTGTCATCAAAAGTTTGTCAAACTTTAGGTTTTTTTTTAATTACGCAAGGTTTAATGTTATATAGATATCCATATAGAAGTGCTTTGCAATACTTGGCCCTAGACTGTATAACTATGCTTTGCGAGATTGACACATATCAAAACCATTTTATCAAGTTAGCAGTTACTTAATGTATGAAAATTATGTAATTTTATTATGTAAAAAAATGCTAGAGTAATTTAAGCCAAATTTAATTTAGTTCTTGACGACGGCGATGCCGACGCCGGTAAAAGCAATTACTATCCTGAAACTAATAAACATGTCTAACATGCCCAGAGCGTATTAAACAAAATTCGCCTGGGTAGCGGACTACAGGACATACTTTTTTGATTATCTCTTATTAGACACGAAACCGCATCGTTTTGACAGTTTGTGGGCGGGTTTCAAAAACTCATTTGACCACCGACTTTGTTTGCTGACAGAGGCGGCTTACGCGGCTTAAAACTAGCTTCTTTCATTAACATTGAAGCAACGTTTCAATAACCTGCTCGCTCATATCCTGATTTTAATTCTCGGACATTTAACGTATTTTAAAAGGTCTTCTTTATTACGGATATGCAAAAGAAAAAAGAACCGGATCATGGAGATATGGGGTATTAATTTCTGTTTAGCATAAGGCAAGGCAGAAAGTTATTAATAATTTGTAGTTGTTAATTTTTAATAGGCGGGTGCGAATAGTTGTATAATGGAATCGAATCGAATGGTTATATTCGATTTGAATTTAGAATCAATTATTCGAACTATTCGAAGAATTTAAACTATTCGAATGATTTGAACTATTCGAGTGATTTGAACTATTCGAATAATTTGAACTATTCGAATAGTTGAAACAATTTAAATAAATTATTTTTTAAAAACTGATTCCATAAGTTTATTATAAGAGTCGTAGTAGCTATTAAAAAGAAGTAATGCGAACGAAACGCCTGAACTTTCGATTTAAAATTACGTCTTTAATTAATAAAATTAAGTTTTTTTTATAAAATTCCTTTTTATAAGATGAATCTAAAAGGTTAATAATTAAGGGAAAAAATGGCAAAACCAATATAATATACTTCAGTATGTTATAAGTAATCACCACAGCAACTTTCCAATATTGCGAATTCAATATTAATGAGTTGCATTTAAATACACTGGGAATTTAAAATTATCACAAACCTTACAAAATTGCCTCCAAAATCAATTTCTATTTCTGAATAATAACAAAAAAGTTTTTTTTTATTTTTTTAAATAAATAAATTTAAAAAATTTGGGTAAAAAATAAAAAAATGATAAAAAATTTGAAAGGTTAGGTTAGGTTTAAAGTGAGTGGACTTTTTACGCCCTTTACCGCGACCGTTCGGTCTGTTGCGGCTCACACCTTCTAATATTTCTCCCAACAGGATCAGACTTCTAACGAATCCGATATCAGATTGGGAGAGAGTTCTTACATCTCCTCTTACTCGTGTCGTACCGGACACGAGCACAATATATGTTCCGGTGTCTCTGTCTCCTGAAAAGTATGATGAGCAGACGATTAGATCCGTCATGCCCTCCCCTCCCGGTATAGTGACATGGGTAGCTACCAGGTCCTTGTTACAGAAACCAGATGTTCCGTCTGAGGCCGTTTTTTCAGCCTTTCCCTACGAAAACGGTTCTATTCGTTTTCTCTTTAAAGCCAAGGAACCCTTTTTCCTACCAAAGCGGTTCTGTCCGTCTTCTGTTTGGATTCAGGGATCCCTTCCTAAGCACCTGCTTCTTCGGGATGGATTAGCCCTTCCCTGTGAAACAGGTGCCTGTAGCACCTTTCGAAATGGATTCACCCGTTTCGATCGGCGCACCTTTGTCTGCTTGTGAGCTTGGGTGGGACCTCTCGAAACGGATTTATCCGTTTCGGTCAGCGCACCTTTGTCACTTTTTTCCTATGGGAGCAGTTCTGTCCGCTTTCTTTTTGGAGGTAGGAAAGTAATAGTCCACCACGGCAGAGCCCCGCATTACCGCAGTAAGGCTAGATACTCTGAGAGGTCGCCCTGTATCTCAGAGGGACCGTTGGAGATACCTGCTAAGACACAGGATGTCATTCACTCATCAGTACGGTATGCTAACACCTTGAGTTAAGCCTTGTGTTCGTCTTAGCTTCGGATCCCGTTCCATACACTAGCAACAAGAGTTGTCGATAACAAGCAACTCTAGCGCATATTTCAAAAGACCCCACTGGGCCCAACCACGATGACGACGTAAGAACACAGCGGTGAAAACTTATAATTAAATTTTAGGTAACAAAGTTGATATCAATAAATTACAGTTTAATTAAAAAAAAAACCTTTATATGAATGTCCTGTTTTACCTCCTTTTCGATTATTGTTGATTCCAATAACATAATAAAATTGATACTGAAAATATAAAAAACATTTTTTTTACTTGAAACCTGAAAGTTTATTTAAATAATTTCATTTATTTATTTATTATTTCGGGTATTCCAAATATTCAAAAGATTCGAATAATTCAAATTATTCGAATCATTTGTAACATTTTCTGCTCTGATCTTTGATTTTACTTGGTTCCACAAATGCTCTATGGGGTTAAACATACAGTGATTCGGAGGAAGCGGTAAGACAGTATGCCCAGCCTGTTCAGCCAAATTATCACATACATATTGTTTTTTAAATGCATATGAATTTAGGACTTCCAAAAGTTGCGTTTTTTTGTAACTAAATTCAAAATAAATATCATTTTCTAAAAAATATTCCTGGATTTCAGTTTTTGAACTTGATAAAGCTGGTGCTTTGGGTAGCAGACGGCTGTGGTAGCTTGCGTTATCCATGACAATAACACTGTTGTTTGGAATATTTTTTAAAAGATAATTTTGAAACCAGTTTTCAAAAAGTTCTGCACTTATATCCTCATGATAATCCAAGCTAGAATCCTTAATATTTTTTGCAGACAACAGCTGGGACAAATCCGTCTTCTGAACCAGCGTGTATTATGGTAATGCGTTTTGCTTTATTTGAAGGTGCTTTCGTCTGACAGTTTTGACTGGAATCAACCCATCCTTTGGATACTGTGTCGTGTGTATCGAACCATGTTTCATCTAGGTAAATTATGGATCTGTTTTCTAACCTATATCTTTTAATTTTTTGAAGGTAATTAAATCTCCAAGTGCGTAATCTGTGCGATTCCATTACTACTTGTCTTTTGTCTATTTTGCGGTATTTAAATCCCATTTTACAAACAACTCTATGGAGGGTGGCACGGCTAATATTTATATTGGTTTCGTCTTCGTCTAGCTTCTTTTTCAGTTTATCCAAGGTAGGAATAACTCCGCTTTCATAAAGACAATATAGTTTCCTTCTTATTAGGTCCTGATCTCTATTGTCTATACGATGAGATTGAAAATCACTACGTTTTTTTTCTTTTGTTCAGTTCTATACTAATAACAATATCCCTTATCGATGATATTGGAGTTTTTGTAAGTAAACAGGTTTCTTTTAAAGCTTCTTGTTTAATTAGACCTCTACTGATTAAAGTTTTATACACATTTTTCACAACCTGTTTTGCATCTAATGACAAATGATTTCGACGCGACATAGTTATATTCTCGTAAAACAACTTTTTCGAAACGCACAGTAAAAAGGGTTATTCAACACTGCCACTAAAATATTAGCCAAAATATTTATATGCCTAATGGTTAATACTCAAGAGATACCTGGCCCACCCCTGCCCTTATGAACAAATGGGTTTACCCAATAACAATGGATAATAAAATCGTTAAAGGTTTATTGGCGTATGGTCCGTCAAAAGCCATAACGATATACTTTGAGACAGACTATACAAATGTTTTTTTTTAATTTTCAAGGTCATATTTTTAAACAAGATTTTTTTTTACCATACCTTACTTTTCCAGTCAACTTTCACACAAAATTTTGTTAGATTGGTCATCGTGTTTGAATTTTTTTTACTTGTTACTTCCTAAAATATTTATTTCGTTTACGTACACCCGTACAACCCTTTAAATTCAAGATATTTTCCTAAATAATTATTATATTAAGCAAATTTGGTTTAGTATAGTTAGCCTGCGGTGTTTTTATTTAAAAATTTATTACATTTTTAAGATTGTGTTGTGTATGTTAATGAGTTGCATAATCTCTTAAAATTGTTACCCCCATCCAAATAACAAATTATTTAAATGAAGGTCGCAAGTTTAAGAGACTATGCAACCATACATAACAAAGTTACCCTTATTTTTAAAAAGTTTTTATCCTTAAAATATTACTAATGTCCAGCCATAAATTATACAGTCCACTTCAATTTTCTTGTTTGTATAATATAGTATTTTTAAATTTTGACCCCTTTAAAATCCGTTAACGTAGGTACGCCTATACCTTTCATAATCTGACAAGAACTTGTTGCAACCAATTCCTATCCCAAATTTAATTTTATTGGTTTATGAGTTTTTTTTTATTATGAACTATGATGCTCGTAAATTGAGGAAACTCCCAAAAATGCTGATTTAATTTTTTTCCATTTTTTTAACATACATTCAAAAATTAAATGCGTTTAAACAGTGATTAAATTGGCAAAAATAGGATTACAGTTAACTAAAGGTTTTCCCATATTACCTTCTAACCCAAATTTAATTAATTAATTTAACAAATAACTAAAATGAAAGTAATCCCTACGACCAATGCGTTTAAATCAAAAATCCTACGACGCCTTAACTAAATAAACTTCAGATTCTTTTTAGGAGTATAGATTGGTACATTTACCCCACAAAAATACAAAAACAATTTATTTTTTACATACAGTTTAATTAGGATGAGTGACTGGCAACGAGAAATTGGAATTTCTAGAAGGGACTTAGAACCTAAATTTGTTATTATATATATTTGTTAACAAATAACGAAATTTTTTAAACATCACTTTTTCTGGTACCAGCCTTTCTATATAATGACGATTTCAAAAACTTAGCGGTGGCGTCATTTATCAACAACCCAAAAGAACGATATTAGATTATAATCCCAGCAATTCTAATTACATTAATAGCACAAATCATCAGAAGACATTTAATAAACCAACTTTTCTCAACCCCATCATCCGATCACCCCTACTGTTTCCATCATCCTTTCTCACAATTATTTCACTAAATCAGATTTACTTCTAATGCTTTTTTAACGTTCAAAGGTAATAAATTGTATCCTCACCCTTTAGAATAGACAACCTCCTGCTCACAATGCCAATATTATTGAATCTAATTATAAAAAATAAATCGCTCGCATCAACAATACCCGGCCCGCTTTCGATCCCCGTATGTGGGAATCACAGGGAGACTAAACAAATGAATCATTGTCCGGATTTTAAGGTCACGTGGCCAAAAATAAGGATCTGTCATTGTGCACGTGCGAAAGGTATGCGATTAGTGCGTGGACCTGGGGTGACATCGGCCACGGTAGAGTGGAGATAACGAATACGACGGTATGATTTTCTACGGGTGTCGGACGTAAGCGGTCGTCCACCCCCTTGGGTTGAGTTGTGTAATTGCCGGTAGCCATTTTGAATTCATTAGAGCTGGTATTGATAAAATATTTAATAACATACGTGGGAATATTAGATCCGAAGAAAAATGAAGTTTATTTTTTTAATTGGAAATGGAACAAAAGGACAAGGTCAAATTGTGGTGGGAAAAGTATTTCTGATGGCAATAAACCACAAGACATAAAATTTATAACAATACCAATAAAGCCTTGTTCTCCCACTAGTGAAAAATTTAGCGAGACGAAATGAGAGTATCATTGTTTAAAGCATTTGCGAAAACACAGGGCCATTCTAACCTTATGGGCAGTTTGGGCTACAGTCCAGAGGCACCGTAAAAGAGGCCCTACGAACGTAAAGATGAGGAATTTTTAAATATGCTTAAATCTCCATATCTCAATGAATAAATTCGGGAAAGGATGAATGCACACTCCGAGTAAGACCGCTGAGTGAGGTAGCGTTCATGGGTCGCGCTCACACTTCTTATGCATATTAGAGATGAGCTTAACGACCATTTTTAAGCTACCGGTATATCGGTGACGGTGACTTATAAGTCGCCGCATTTGTTAAAGGCGACTTAAGTCGCTATTTATCCCAATAATAATAGTTATTGTTGGGGTTTATAGCGTATTATTTTTGTTTCATTCGATAGTAAAAGCTAATAAATGTGATAAAAGTTGTTATTACATTTAAAGTTAATAAATATTAGAGGTCGCTATTTTATAATAAATTACAAATTACATCATTAGAAAAACACTAAAAATACCAATCATTTTTATTTTATTTATTTATTTCCATAAACATAATATAGAGGAAAAAAGCGGAACAAAAAACAAACAAATAACCGAACAAAGAAAAGCTGACAAAAATAATTATAAAATTAATTGATTAAAAATACAGCAAAGAATAGCAAAAAATGGAAGTTCTAAATACTTACAAAAAAGTTAAATGTTTTTATTTAAAAGAATAGATGTAAATTCAATAAGTAATGAATTATAGTCATATGTGGATGGTTTTTTTGTTAAACATATTTTTTGGTGTTTTTTACAATATTTTTATTATTATAAATAATTTTTATTTAATTTTTGTTATGTATTATATTGTAGTGCAAATAAAATTAAATTTATTAACATAAAAAAATATATTGCTATTTCTTATTTATGTCTTATCATAAAAAATTATTAGGGATTGCCATCACTATTCTTATTTTCCTTAAGCTCTGTGTATTTTAACTAAAAATGAAATGTAGGTTAACGGGACTTCATTTAACAAAATAATTTTATTTATAAGTGCAATGAAATATTTAAAAATCATATTTAAGAATTTCAATGTCTAGGCCCTAGGGCGCTAAGTGGTTTATAGACCAGGGTGCCAAAATTAATAAAAACGACTCTGATTACCCATAGATATTCTGTAACATACTTTTACAATTAACAATACGTAAAACTTCTTATAATGCACCTGTCAAAAGAAGTGACCACTACGTCAGACACTAACTTAGAGACTAAAATATCTAGTGAACCACTAGTTGATTCCAAAGAGATATTTATCTTTTCATATTAAATTGGGATTAATAAAGAGTTTTGTTAAAGCAGTGGATCGGAATGGAACAGGGTTCTTGTATCTAAAATAAAATATTCAAGATTTAGGTAAGCTAACATTTAAGAGGGCATATTTGTGGGTCCACATATAAGACAAATAATAAAAGATTAAATATTCAATTATATCCTAAATAAAAATGAATTACCAGCTTGGAGTGCTTGTAAATCAGTTGTTTTTTAAAAATGTGAAAGCTGACTCCCCAAAATTTGGGGGCTGTAAGTATCGTATCGTATCGTAGCATGGTGAGTTCCCTCGCTGGGACCCTGAGCACTGAGGCCCAAGCCCATTATGCTCTACACCAATCCTTAAGCATACACAGGTTCCAGAATCTTGTCCTGTTCCTTATGTATGCATTCCTTTTGCACTGATCTGGCGCTATCATTTTGTTTACTAGAGCCCCAATTCCAATAGTGATGCGAGTCCTGTTAGTGGTAGGAATCTTATGTCATTTAGGTCCAGCCATGCCGTTCCTAGTCATTTCCCTCTGGTGTACCCTAGTGCTGGGCAATCTCTAAATATATGTATGGCGACCTCCCTTTCCTCTACACTCCATCTACATATACTTGTCTCACTTTTTCCTATCTTGTTAAGGTAGTATCTGTTTCTACAATAACCTGTCAGTATGCCTGTCAGGTTTCTCATTTGCTCCCCACTGAAGTCCTTTATTCTCATCGGTAGGCCCTTCCATAGGTCTTTCCCAATAAAAGCCTTTGATTGCCTGGCTTTTGTCTTTTTCCTGTTTTTATCGAACCGTTTCTCTATCCATGTTGCTATCTCTGTCATATCTGTGTTATATGAGATTTCCACGGCATATTTAGTTCCATTGTCCTCAGCTCCCAAATTGGCGAGTTTGTCAGCCATTTCATTCTCCGGGATCCCTTTATGTCCAGGGACCCATTGCAGGGTAACTCTAGCGGTTTTCGTTAGTTTATTAATTGCTTCTCGACATCTATTCGTAAGTTCTAATCTATGCACTGTATTTGTTAGCGTCCCATTCGCTGCCTTACTGCCAGAACATATGATTATCTTTCCCCTGTATCTTCTATTAAGGCAGTATTCTATGGCTCTGGCTATTGCCATAACTTCCGCCTGAAATACGGTTACATATTCTCCCATTGTTCCATAGAACTTGCAGTTTCATCTTTCTACATAGAAACCGAAGCCTGAGCGGCCTTTTTTCCTTGAGCCATCTGTATAAATAACTGTTCCTTCGCTTGGTGTCCCACAGCGTTTGTAAGCCCAGTCATCCGTCGATGCCATGTTCACCTTGTGCATAAGGTCTAAGTAGATAACTAGGGGGATGCTATCCTGCTTCACCGAAAGAGTCACAGTTCTCACTTAGCACATGATGTCACAGTGGGGCTGTAAATAACGAACATGGAAAATAAATTTACTAGAGAAATTTCTGCATGGAAATGGAGTGTCACTTTGCTTTCTGATTATTGGTAAGGGATACTTCAGAAACGAAATATCGCCGGAAAACATCTGGAACAATATTTTAAGGTACATTTACATTAATAATAAAATAAATCTATTGTTATATTAAAAAATCTTATAGCAAAAGAAACTATGAGTGATGGAAAAAATCTAATTTTTGCAAAATACATTTTGTTGCCCTTTTAACAAAGTAGATTATTTTATAGGCTAATTCAACTGGTATTGACATAAGTGTTTAAACCAAAGACTTCTTATAATACAGACATGCTGTACTCTTTATAGGTCATTCTATCGACCACCGATACCTACTTCAGCTGAGCTATTTTGATATAGGAGTAATAGAGATAGATATAAATTGAATTTTATCAATCAACTAGTATTTACAAATTAAAAGTCTAAGGTAAAGATGATTGGAAAAACATAAAGAAAAGCCCTTAAAGAGACATAAGAAAACAAAATCGAGCTTAAAAATTAACCCTATTTGCCTTATTAATAAAAACTTTAATCTGAACGGTTAAAATTTGCGCTTTGTTTTCTGAGTATATTTCCAATTATTTATCTTACGGACATAACCAATTTAACACAACATGCCGATAGTGTAAAAATTATACCAAAGAATGGTTTTAAGAATTTCTTCTAAATACATTACTTAACAACGTCACGTGTCCTTGTCATAACAAAACTCTCCCATTCACTTTTTAACCAAAAAACAGCTGTTTTTAAAATTAATTTTTCACGTCTTGCTTGCCATTTGACACAAACAAAAAAGTCTGCTACCATCTAAGAAACCGTAACTTATTATTCCGCCATTTCGGTAAGTCATAAAGTAGCAAAAGAGGAGGCGCAACATTCATTTGTTTATAGCTGGCTGGATTCCAAGATGCTGCTGTGTGGATCAACCAAGCCATGACCCGAAGACAATTGCTTGTCGGCAAATTTGTTTTCCGAAATAGTTTATTGGTCGCAGCGGAAATCTTTTCAAAATTTTTGATGTAGTCTCGCCATAAAGTACGTTTAAATTGTGTATTAAAGTTGCGGTTTGTTTCATTAAAACGCCCAGATTTGCCGAGACTATCTACTATTTAATGACGAAAGCGGAGACGCATGCAAGAGCCAAAAATTATAATTGAAGGAGATAAATTCTTGGTTATGGAGAATTAAAAGTATACCCAGGGCATAAGTTGTTTTATTTTTTTTTTTTTGGTAACTAGTGTTTGTTTTCTGTTGTTTGTATACCATACGTATGCAATGCAATTTTATGTTACAATAAGACGATTAACGAATAAAGTTTTTAAATTAACGTTTTTTTAATCTTATAAGTGATTTTCGTATTTACTGGGGTAATTTAAATTAAAAGTAAAAGGCTTACAGTTTTTGGTTTAAATTAAAAAATGTCTAAATAAACCAGTTTAATTTTGTTGAGGTAGGTAAAATTAAGTAATATACTTAAGAGTGCATTTACGCTACACCTCAGGGGTCGGGCGAAAGGACGTGGAGACGGTGGGCGGAGACTAACAAACTCCCACACCACCATTTTCGTATAGCCGCATTAAAAATATTATATTTTATTTAGGTTCTTCTAAATTCGGTGTATCGATGCGCTGTAGTTTCCGATTGCAAGCCTCCAGGAGATAACGTTTTTCGGTAACTATTTTTAACTTAAATGACATAAATTATACACCATTTTAAAGGTAAGGAAATAGTCTATGCCTCTGCTGTAGCAGATTTTTGAAATATGAGTCGAGTTAAGAGAAAATAGTATCTAAACATAACCGATTTTAGGGTCACTTTCACTCAAGGAAATATTAAAAACTAAATCAAAATTTAAAAAACTATTAAAGCAGAAGCCTAGATTTAAGTGTTGGCTTTCATATAGTTTTTGAAAATTATCGATAACTTATACCGTTTTTGAGAAAAACATTATGCCCCGAACCCCAAATTGGATCCAATTTTCGCGGCGCGAATGGACGCTTAAGCAAAAAGATGGAAATGTTTTAATTTTCTAGATCAAATTAAGGTTTTAGAGCTTAAGTCAACAGAAAATGCATTTCTTTGGTTCACACGAAGACGCATCGAACTTTTTCCGGTTACAGTTTTGCATTTCCAGAGTACTTAATTTTTTTTTTTAAATTATGACATCTAACAAAGGCTTTTATGAAGCCAAAGTACAAGGTACCGTGGGTATCGGGATTTTATATTTTTAAACTGGGAAAATTTCGTCACAGTTGTTCACAGTTGTTCACGGCACTGTTTAGACAACGGGGCAATGCTTTCATTGATGTTTTACAAAAACTACTACCTATGATAAGAAACAGGCTGCAAGAGATCTTTCTTTATCTTTTAAACCTTTTAATCTTTGAATCTCGTTTAAATAGACTTCTCTAAAACACCACTTCGTCTTAAGCCTTTGTAGACTTCCATAAGATATAAAAAAAGCAACGAAAAATTTTACTGGCCTATAGTTTAACAGCTTTTTGATAGCGCCATTTAAAAAGAAAAAGTATATACATACCTAATTTTGTTTTAAAGGTAATTTATTATTTTACTGTTAATATATCAATCATTAATATATCAATTTTCGTTATTCTTTGCCTGGTCTTTTACGAACAAGGTATAGTCAATTGTCAATTAAGACGGCCAAGAGAAATAAACACCAATAAATTCGTTTTTGGGCAGGCTGTTTTCTTTTTAATATAGGTATTATGTGGGAGAGAGTCGATAAATTTTATTTCATTTTGTTGAAGGCTTATAAAGTCTCGTGAGGGCACTGTTATGTTTGTATAAAAATCTGGGTTTCGTGTTATACCGAACATTTTCTTTGATTGTTTTAGACTTTCACGAGCTAAAACGTTTTGTCCAAGTACTCTGCCAGATTTTTTTACCTTTTTAAATAAAACGGTTTGGATATAGAATAGAAACATGATTTTTCTATTATCTTGTAATTTTTAGGTAAGGTGTTTTACAAAATAATTTTGTGTGACATTAAATTCAAATTATAAAAATTTTGCTAAAGTATCATATTTTTGAATCTAACATAATCTTTAAATTACCAAAAATATCAAACAACGAAAAAATGTCAAGACTTTTATTGAGTCTTATATTCGCTTAATCTTATTTAATAATCTTTTTTAAACCAGCTACTAAGCCGATTTTGGAAAACAATCGCAGAGGTCTATTTCCCGGTACCTTTAATTAAAACAAAATTTTGGCACCAAAAATCTTTTCCAGTATAATATTTTAAAAATCCTCAAAATAGCGAAGTTCTGTAAAACAAAAAGTTATTTAACCTTTTAAGCAGTACTTCCTATAATAAAAGGACTTTTCCCCTCTGTATACTCTATACGTATCCCTAATCAGACTCTTTCAGGTTTGGGGACTAACCACAACTAACCACAACTCCAAGCATTCTTGATTCCATTTAAAAAAAAGCTATTCGCGTTATTAATGACCCAACCATTACAAAAAATCTTTCTTGCCCACGGACGAACTGGGGAAGACTTGTCGTTTTTTGTAACTTTTTTCACAGCTTTAGCTTCGAGAAATTAGCTTATAATATTTTTACCTTTTCGTTTCTTTAGCCCTAGAGTCCCTAGGCTCTAAAATTTTCTGCCTGTTAAGTCGATATCTGCGGGTTTAGTAACGCTGTCATTAGTCTCGGGCTCAAAAGTAATATCTTTCAGTATTTTGGGCAACTGCGGCCTCCGAAACCATTCGAATTTCAGCTTATTATCTGGATCTATTAGCCAGCCAAAATTTTTCGGTTCCAGATCAATTTCTGCATTCGTATGTGCTCTTTTCCATATGTAAGATATATATATATATATATATATATATATATATATATATATATATATATATATATATATATATATATATATATATATATATATATATATATATATATATATAATATATAAATATATATATATATATTTTAGTTTGAATTTGCTCGACTATTCTACTTATTTTATGGATTTTTTTGAAACCTTGGCAGAATATTTTTTGGACGTTTCAAGCTGGCAGAATAGTTGGCATAAGCTTCTTGTGCAATTACAAAGCCTAGTGTAAAGTTTGGAACTTGTCCACATTGGTTGAATTTTTGGGTTTTTCCTCGCGGAAAATGGCTTAGCAGAACGGTTTCCTGACCGTTCCAAGGTGGCAGAATGGTATTCAAGGACTTAATTTAACATTACAAACTGGGATTTACCATTTTCGAACTTGTGCACATTGGTTGAATTTTCCAGTTTTTCCTCTCGGAAAATGGTTTGGCAGAAAGGTTCTCTGACCATTTCAAGGTGACAGAATGGTATTCGAGGATTTGATTTAACATAACGAACTTGGATTTAACATTTTGGAACTTGTGCGGATTGGCCAAAAATTTTCCGCGGAAAAACCCCAGGCAGAACGATTTTCCGACTAGTTAGTCATGGCAGAATAGTTCGGGGTGCCTTCTTTGGTGAAAAGAAGGAGTTTGCAAATTTTGGGGTTTGTGCGGATTGGTCAAATTACTTCTCTTTTTTGCAATATTGGGGATTGTTTATTAACAAAATGGAACCGATTTGGGGTGGCAGAAACTTTTTTTATTAACAGTAGGTGTTTTTCTAGCTTGTGCATATCATTAGAAAGTTGTGCTGATCGGTCATGTTTTCCTGACACCAGCTCCCCTACTATTATATACCTGACAGGACGCTTAACATTTCTCGATCTCCTATGCTACTATGTGTATAGTTTATCGTTTAAATATTTTTATTATCGATTTAAATATTATTATCACTAATTTTTTAAAGACAGCTTCTTGTTTAAAATGATCTTGAAAAAATTTTAATCCTAATTTTAACATATTTTTTTATATACTTTATTTAGTATTAAAATTTTAAAACATTTCTCTTATTAAGCTATCCACTTCTTCTAGGCTTAGAGCCATTCTTATTTAAATTATAGTAATTTTCCAATTATTTACTACTTTAAGATATGATAAAATTAAAGTTTAAACATTAATTCAACTGAAAAAAAAATAAAAAATAAACTATAACAAAAAATTTCATGTTAAAAATATCATTAAAAATTTTTCAAGATCATTCTGGACGAGTAACTGTCCTTATAAATTAATAATATTATTATTTAAATCGATAATAAAAATATTTTAACAATGAGCTGTACACATAGATGCATAGAAGATCGAGGAATGTTAAGCGTCCTGCCAGGTATATAACACCCAGATAGAGGAGGCACTTATTATTATTTTTTTCAATTAAATAAAACTGAAATTTTATTTAATTAACAAAAAATAATAATAAGTGTCTCCTTTGCATTAATTAAAGTTTTAAGTGGATAGGTATGGGTACAGTTATTGGACCAAAAAAATTAAATAAAATATCCGTGCCACTAGGTTATCCCCCATTGCCTCGAGGCACATGTGTATAAGGTTGTTTTATTTAATAAATAGAACATTTTAAATTAATTTTTTAATGCATCAGAGCTGGTATACTTACTTGTACCAATAAAATATTGTTATTAGCAAAATTTCTAATGACCAAAATCACTTTTTTGCTTGTATCTCCTTTATTACTTATTTTATTAAAAATATGTATATAAGTATTTTTATAGAGCTAATCAAAAGGCATAATTTTTGCCTATTAAATTTTTTCGTAACTCTATAAGTGTTTAAGATATTTGAGTTTATATTTTAAATTTAAATCGTTAATATCTCAAAAACTAAAAGGGCTAGAAAAAAATGTATGAAAAAAAACTGACGTATTTTTATTAGGCCATAAATTTTGACTTAATACCATTTTTTCTAAAGTCAGTAGTTTTTAAGTTATAAAAAAAAACGATTTTTTACATTTTTTTAAGGTAAATAAAATGCAATTTGAACCCGCTGAGCTGAGGCAGCAGTGCGGCTTTAAATTGACTATAGTTTATAGTAATAAAAAATGTGTTATGCGGTTCTCTTATACGCTTGGTTTTTTGCGGTGGCCTTCCGGACTATTACCTCAAATGCTATTACACTTTAGCTCTAAAGATTTACGGATAACAGTACACGCGCGGTAATGTGAACTAACGTTTATATTCTTTCTTTTCTTAATACTAAAAAATCGTCTTGGCTGGATGGCATATCAGCAATCGTCTTAAAAAAATGTGCTCCCGAGCTTGCACCCATCTTAACTCGCCTCTTTCGAATTTCTTACGACACGGGCATTTTCCCGGAGAGTTGGAAAACTGCACGTGTGCAACCTGTCCCCAAAAAAGGATACAAAAGTCTCCCTTCTAACTATAGACCTATATCTCTTCTTTCAGTTGTTTGCAAAGTAATGGAAAAATTCATTAATTCCCAAATCTTAAAGTATCTGAAAAGACATAAGATCTTACATGATAGACAATATGGATTCCGTCACAGTAGATCCACAGCTGATCTTCTTTCCTTTGTCTTACACAAGTGGAACAAGTCCCTTGAGTTTCTTGGTGAATCCCAGATCGTTGCTCTTGACATATCCAAAGCTTTCGATCAGGTCTGGCATGATGGGCTTCTTAACAAACTTCCTTCTTACGGTCTTCCACCTAAGCTTTGCTCTTGGCTTTCCAGTTTCCTTTCTAATCGACGTATATAAGTCAGTGTAGATGGTCATTCCTCCAGTTTCTACCAAATTAATGCTGGGGTGCCCCAGGGCTCAGTGCTGGCACCCAAGCTGTTTCTTCTACACATTAACGATCTTCTCTTTTCCACAATCAATCCCATTCATAGTTTTGCTGACGATAATACCCTCCACTCTAGTATTCAATTTCTTAAGCCACCGTGTAATCCCGATTTCGAAAACATGCGCAGGTCAATGCAGATATGTCTTTCACAAGACCTCAAACTTATCTTAGATTGGGGCGCAAAAAATCGAGTTTAATGCCTTGAAAACACAGTCATGTTCGCTGTCCCGACAAAGGTCTGCAAATGCTCATCCCTTACATATGAGCGGCCAAGTTCTGCAGAACAAAGAGTCGTTTAATCTTGTCGGCGTTACTTTTGAGAATAAGCTCAACTAGTTCAAACACATTTCATCCATAGCTTCGGCAGCTTCAAAAAAGATTATATTTCTCTTCCGAGCCAGAAAATATTTTTCTTCTTCCAATCTGTACACTCTGTATGTATCCCAAATCAGACCCTCTTTAGAATATTGTTCTCATGTCTGGGGAATGGCGTCCCCTACAACACTTAGCATTCTGGACTCCATTCAAAGAAGAGCCGTTCGTCTTATTAATGATCCAACGCTCACAGACAGGCTTCCTCTTCTTGCCCACACATTTTGGAAGAGCATAAAAATGGTATGACTGTTATCGCATTGTCGAAGAAAAAGCAAAATCAACTATATGTGGAATAAAAAATAAAGAGAAAAAAATTCCAAAAGGGGTGGGGAGGTTTGGACCAATTAAATAAAAAATGCACATAAAACGTGCGAAGAACCAAATGGAAAGCTTGCTGTACAAATGGTTTAAATAAAGAAAAAAATTCCAAAAGGGGTTGGGGAGTGTTTAGGACCTAATTAAATAAAAAAGTGCACATAAAACGTGCGAAGAACCCAAAAATGGAAAGCTTGCTGTACAAATGGTTTACTAAATATCGTGAAAGGAATTTGCCATACACAGGTGATATACTTAAACACAAGGCTTTAGATTTACATAAAAAGCTAAAAGGAAATAAAAAATTTAATGCAAGCGATGGGTGGATCCAAAAATTTAAATGGTGCTATGGTGTAAGACTGCTTAAAATTGCAGGAGAAAAGTTGTCTTCGCAACCCGAACTTGTAAATCCCTTTATCGGCGACTTGAGAAATACCATTCAACAGCTTAGTCTTAATGAACATCAAATCTGTAACGCGTTTATATTGGAAGCTGTTGCAAGATACAACCTATGTTGCAATTTTTAAAAAAACGGCGCCTGGTCTAAAAATAGCTAAACAAAGAATAACTCTTTGGGATGCACAAATGCCACAGCTTCACACAAACTAATGCCTCTCGTAGTGAGAAAAGTACAATCGCCTAGATGTTTTAAGGGATTTGATAATCCAGTCATCTATAAAAGCACTAAAAATGCCTGGATGACGCAGAAAATTTTCAAAAATTGGTTTTTTAAGCATTTTGTTACTGAGGTAAGTAAAATAGAAAAATATTTTTTCCAGAAAATTTTCGTTGTGATTTTTTATGTAAAATCATTCCTAAAAAGCAGAAATTTTACTATCTTTAGACATTACTTTTAGACATTACTTTTAGACCCTTCGCATCCATCGGCGGAAGAATTGAAAACTTCTGATGGATTCATCTTTGTTATTTACATGCCTACAAACGTTACTCCATTAATACAACCATTAGACCAAAATGTTTTGCAAACAACTAAGTTATACTATAGAAAAGTTCAATTATCTTAAAAGATCTAGAAATAGCTAAACCTCTAAAAGCCATAAATTTCAAAGATGCTATTGCACAGTTGCATATGGCATAACAGAAAATAGAGCCTTCAGTCATTTTAAAATGCTGGAATAATGTTTTGGGAAAAGATTTGGAGGAAGATGACCTACCTTCGGCCCGACTTAAAGAGATATGGAAAAACGAAGCTAGAGATATTGCATTAAAAGAAACTATTAATTTGCTTCAAACAATTGAACAAGTACAATTTAATTCAAACTTACTTGTCTTTTTTGTAAACTCAAAGAAAAATAAATCTTTATTTTCTAAACTTCTGTTCTACAAGTGTGATCCTAGAAGAATTTAGGTTACTATTTAATTGACAAACGCATTTTTTCTTTAAGGTTGAATACAGTCCCAGAGATATTGAGGAATGGAATAAAGACGTAGTCCAAAACGACAACGATTCGGAGGAAACTCTTAATAATGATGATTTTAAGGGTAGTGACTGCGAGATACTAAATGTCGAGGAGAAAAAAATATCCTATTCTGAGGTTCTTAAAATAATAAAAATTGTTACACAATGGACAAATTAAAAACCTATTGATATAAAGGACATTATAATACTTAAGACGATAGAAGAAAAAGCTGTAGCGTTAAACATTTCGCAGAAAAAGATGCAAACCAAGATTACATCATTTTTTAAATGAAAGTCCTGTAAAGTCTGAAAGTTTTGTACTCTTTTTAGTTAAATAAACAGATGCGTTAAAGATATTTTTCTTTGTTTTTAATTTTTTTTAATATAATCTCCATAATGTGACTATTTCGATAAAGCGGACTAGTCCAAAACTTTTTGAGTTCACGTTAACGCGAGTCTACTATAGTTTATCTATGGATAGCATACATGAAAACACAAAATAAAAATAGGTTATAGAGATTTACGCCAAAATTTTAATGAAAAAATTTGAATATATCTCAACCATATTCGTATATTAAGGTAAATGTGGAACGAGTTGGCCTTATTCCCTTGGAAAACATCCGGCCTTTAATTGCATATACATGAGTGAATTTCATATTAATTTCTGATTATACGGGTATGAACGGGCCACAAAGCTTTTATATTACCATAGTCTCTAATAAGACCTGTAATCCGTACTCACATGGAAATAATCAGCGATTATTAGCACGCCTGGCCTTATTCCACGGCCATTTAGGGCCTCGACATGTAAATTCTCGACGGGAAAATTTTATTTTTTAATTTCGGGAGATTAAACATGCGTGTTATACGTATGCTTTGAGGTTTGCCCACGTATTTACATACATTTTGGATTTTTATTTCTACATCTTTATCGTTATTTTTAAAATATTTTTTGGTCCACGGTTTTTACATATTTTTAAATTGATTTTGTTACAGAGGTTACAGTAATGTAAAAGATAAATTAATTTAAAATAATGAATTTTGTTTTATAAAAATATTTTGTAAAAGCATTAAAAAACTGTATTCTTAATACACTGAAAATAAAACGTTTCTTTGTCGCTAAGAAAATTTCTTCGTCATTAAGAAATATCGATTTTAAATATAGTCCAGTAAATGAAGGGACAAAGCTGTTAATAAATCTGTACAGTTTTCCCTTGTGGCGCAATTCTTAGGTCTTCGGGGATGCTTTCGAGCGAACAAAAGTTTATCAACATAGTCAGGGCTGAAAATGGCCCCTCAAGGCCCGAAAAATGGGTTTCCCGCTAATATCTGCCAAAATGTGCGAATTGAATAATTTTTATTAAGACAAAAAATGAAGATCGCTTTGTAATCTACAAAAATGGTTCTTATGATTATTTTCCGAAAAATCGATAGTTTTCGAGATAACGGGACCCAAAGGTCCCCTCATTTTAGCTGCCGCTCTACCGCTAGAATGCCGCTATCTTAATGGATTCACTTATAAGCGGGCGGACGAATTGTTCCATTACTCGAGCAATAATGTACATTTTCTAATCATTTAAAGTTCATTAGAACGGAAAAACCCGTACCTATCATTGCATATGGGTTTGGGTCAATTTTGATTTTTCCAGAAAATTCAAAAAAGCGGTCAAAGTTTTTTCACGATATTTTGAGAATATCCCATTAATTTATTGATATTTTTTGAACAAAAATGGTTTGTTATTACCATTTCTTTTTTATTATGAGACCTTAGCAAGTGTTTAATAATCCCAGAAAATTTCCCTTTTCCATCTTTCTTGCGTTTTTAATAATTTGCCATCTGCATTTTTTAAAACGTCGTTTATAATCTATGAATGGTTTTTGATGACCGTTTTCAGAAAAATATTCGAGTGGGAAAAAAGTGGTTACGTGAATCCATTTAATGGATTCGCATATTTTGGCAGATATTCGCGGAAAACTCATTTTGGGACTTTGGGGGCCATTTTCAGCGGGTTCCTCCGTCGGAATCGTGATAAACTTTTCTCGCTTGAAAGCATCCGCGAATACCTAAGAATTGTGCCTCAAATGAAAACTGTAAAGATTTATTTACAGCTTTAGGTACTTTCAGGTCTTCAGTTACTGGACTAATATAAGATAAGAAAAATCTTTGTATATTGTAAGAAATAATTTATTTGAATATAGTAAATGTATACTGGGCGTTTTAATATGACATTCTTTAGGAACATCAAAGAAAAATTATTCTATTAATACATATTATTTACGGGATGATGTAAGAAAATGCGGCTTGACAAACAAAAGCTTGCAAGAATACTTGTACTTGTGCCTTTAAAATTTTTATTTGGACACAGCGGGAAAGAAACATTTTTGACCACCGCTGGCTATTACTTAAAAGTGGCTTTGACCTTTAAAACTTTTTTGTTTATAAATATCTTTAAATATTTGGACTAATATTTTTTTTATGATATTTTAAATAAAACCATGTGTTACTTTTAATTAATTAAGTTAAATTATTATTATATTAAAACTTATTTTTTAAGCTAGGGACCTGTAAATACGAATTTACGAGTTTTAGCTCTAAGGTGAAAATATACAGGATTTTCTGTTTGACAATCCCAAATACGGCAGCGGCAGTTAAATAAAGTACTGTCACCCGTCCGTTGAAAGCAAAAAAAATATAATGTCGAAGCACTTCTGAGGAACACCCGGTATAGTATGTATAAGTTTCGTTTACTTTTTGTGAGCATGCTTGATTTTATAAACCGATAGAAAATGTATTTTTAAAATAACTACGATCCAAGACTAGGTGTAAATTAAAATTTCATTGAAGACACAAGCAGTTGCTTGTTTTAAGTCTATATTTCAGCTTGTTTTAAGTCTGTATCATAAGACGAGAGAGAATGATTCCTTAATCCAAGGGAGGGCTTTTTCACCGAGACAAGAGAACCATTTTTGCCTAAGTCCTCGAGTCGAGACTAAAGGATGGCTTCCCTCGGATTTCTTGTCTCGCAGCAATATTAATAAAAATTTAGAATTTTTGACATTTTAAAGGATGCAAATTATAAGAGGTTCTTCATTTACAAAGCTTTATTAATAAATTGAAAAAAAAACAAGCTGTAAAAGTAATATCGCGATGGTTTGACTTCTATTTTAAAGCATCTAAATGACCGCCGCGCCGCGGCTTTCTTGGGTCATTCGGATCCTGGAAGTTAGATTTCTGATGACATTCCTTATTTCACCAATGATGCTTATAATGTTGGCATCATAGGCTCAAAATTTAAGGTATTTCTACAAAAACAATTCAACGGTCTTAAATCACAGAAGCTGGATGAATTGTTAATGTCATCACCTGGCAGTATGACCTACGGGACCTTTGAACTCTTTATGCAATAGGGCCATCTTGCTGGAATCTTAGGTTTGCGAGGTCTTTACTGAATAAAAAATTAGTTATTATCGTTGGATATCGATCACCATTAACGGGAAGTGCGACTTCTTTTGTCTATTGATAGGTTTTTTTTTTTAATTGGTAAAGCACAGTGTTTTTTATGTGTTATTTATATTTTATATAATATATATATATATATATATATATATATATATATATATATATATATATATATATATATATATATATATATATATATATATATCTTCGGTTTTGAAACGTTCTACGACGTCTTCCGATTTCCAGTCTCCATTGTTCTCGGTCTTCCCAGATATTGTCTGCTATGTCTCTTTCTCTCATTTCCTTGATTATCCCCTCTCGCCAACTTTTTTTTGGTCTTCCTCTTCTTCGCCGACCCTGGGGGCTCCATTTAAGGACTTGCTTGGGAAGTCTTTCTTCAGGCATTCTTTGGACGTGTCCATACCACTTTAGTTGTTTGACTTTGATTTCGTCCAAGCTGTCATGTGTTACGCCCATTATTTCTTTGATTCTGTCATTGGTAACCCTCTACATTCTGGATTTGCCTGCAGATCGTCTCCAATAATCCATTACCGTAGCTTTCTCTCAGTTTTTTCTTTAATTTGCCACACCTCACTGCCGTATGTTATAATACTTTTAATCATTGTGTTATATATTCTTCGTTTGTTGATTTTCGATATATTTTTGTCCCAAAGTATGCCATTTATCTGAGCTACGGCCCTTTTTCCCTGTATGTTACGTTCTCTAATTGCTGTATCCAGGGTTCCGTCGTTAGTTATTTTCATACCCAGGTATGAGTAGCTTTGACACTGTTTAATATGATGTCCCCCGTTTAGACTTAGCTCCTGTTGTACACCACCAATACACATATACTCAGTCTTCTGCATGTTAACCTCTAGCCCCCACTTTTTATACTCTTCTATTAACTTTCTAGTCATATACTCTAGATCCTCGTAATCTTGGGCTATTACCACTTGGTCGTCCGCAAAACAGAGAGTATACAGGGTGGTGTCGTTTAGGGGTATGCCCATATTGCTACATTTAATTTTCCATGATTTTAACGCTTGCTCTAGGTATATTTTGAATAGCGTTGGGGATAGGCAATATCCTTGTTTTAATCCTTTATTAACAGTGAATCCATCTGATATATTATTTCCCATTTTTGGAATATACTTATGGAAAGGATTGTATCTCTGCTTAAGCTTTTAGCAATTTCGATGTTATTGGTAATGACCCTTTTTAAAAACCCCGGGGGAGCAGTGGGGGACTTTTATTTACCGTGACATTTCAAAAATAAAAATTGATCCCCGGATTAACGAAAAGGGGAAGATGGGGTATAAAAATGTTATTTTTTATTTTTAAAAAAAATTATTTTAAAAAAATTTTCTTTAAAAAAAAATTGCAAACTCGTCCTTGAGCTTGTACCAAATATTTTTGTAGCCTATATGTAACAGAACTTACGATTAATTGGCTAAATTATAAAAAATTTGGGGGAAAAGAAAAGATTTTTTGAGTTCTTTTTAAAAAATATATTTTTTTGTTAAAAAATAAGAAAAAAATATATTTTTTTTTGTAAAATCAAAAAAAATATATATTTTCCCCCTTTGATATACCCTTTTTTTTTTATAAAAAATCCAGTGTCTATACAATTTCGCAGGGAAAGGTCTAAGGGGGCCCCGGGGTTGGGGACGGAAGTTGAGCCCTGACTTCCCCGGATTCAGGAGGAAATACCAACGGTCAGGGTTTTTTTGGAAATAGGGGGTTTTTATTTGGTTTTGAATATCCAGAAAAAGTATTATATAAAAAAAAACGAAAAAAACCCGCCAGGCAATTCTTTGGGAAAAAAATCCAAATTTTTTTTTTCGGCAATAGTTTTTTTTTTAAATATTTTTACTTTTATTCGACTCAGACTTTAACAAAAAAAAAATTGTTACGTTTTACTAATTTTTTCCAAGTGGGTCAAAAAACAAACCCCGGGGTAAATTAAAACACTTTTCATTTTTTTACAATATAAAAAATTTTTTTTAAACCCCCAACTCTAAAAATTATTACAATATAACTAACTTGTTGATTGGGGGTCTTTATACAGGGTTCCCAGAAGTAATGGGACACAGAAAATGGGCATTTTTCAAGTTGGGGAGTAATGAATTAACAAAAACCTGCCCTATTCCAAATTGGATAATAATTAAAATACAGGATGTAAAACCCCCCAATTTTGTTTTTGTTTTTTAATTTTAAATTTTAACTAAATGACATAGCGGCACAAAATTAAGGATTTGAGGGGTTCTTTGAGGCAAAAAATTCAAATTGGCCCATTTTTTTAATGATGCTAGTAAAGGGCGCCAGCTATGGCTCCCCGCTTTTTGTTTTATTTTTGGCATTTTTTTGCTTTTTTTTATTAACCGTTAATTAAAAAAAAAGCCCCCAAAATTTTCCCCTTTGCGAAAAAAGCCCCCATTAGATTGTAAGAGCAACTGCTTGAGATAAACCCCCCTTTAAAGGACCCCGCAATTTGTCCCTTTTTAGAGACTTTTTTTTGGGGTGTTAAAAACTAAAATTTTTTAAAAAAGGAAAAAAAATTTTAAAACCCCCATTTTCATAGAAAAATTGTTTTTTTTAAAGGCGTTTTTCTCAAAAAAATTTTTTTCGGGGGAATATTTTTTTTGGACGCAGCGGCAATATAAGTTTTTCTATTTTAATAAACAGGTCAATATACAAGGTTAAAAAAAAAGTTATGCCATAAAAAACAAGTGAGGTCCCCCGTAGCTGGCGCCCCCTACTACAAAAATCAAAAGAAGAGGATTTTGAATTTCTCGTTTCAAAAACCCCAAATGCCCAATTTTGTCCCCCCAATGTGTTTAAAATTTTAAGAAATTATTACGGAAAAACGAAAACCACATTTAGAGTTTGACACCTTTTATCTTAGTTTTTATTAACTTTGGGATAAAAAGGGGCCAAAAAAAAAGTATGTGGCCAAAAGCCCAGTTAAAAAAAAAAAAACCGGGAATAAAATTTTTGAATAAATAGCAAAAAAGAAACAGCAAAAAAAAAAAAATAATAATTGAGCCCATAGGAAGAAAAACAGAGACAAACGTTTGTTAAAAATGAAAATTTTTTAAAACGTCACACATCAACCCCACCTACAATCGGGCCCGGGGTTTTCAGGTATGGCCACCCCGGGGGGGGTTTAAAAAATTTTGGGGTCCTCCCCCAAAATCCGGGGGGTTTTTGGGGGAATAATCCCCTTAAGGGGGTTTTTTCCCCTCAAAATTTTTAAAAAATTTAAAGAAAAAAAAAGTCACAAAAATTAAGTTGTGGTTTTAAAAATTTTTTTAATTCCCAAAATTTAGTTTTTTTAAAATACCAAATTTTGGGTTGAATTTGTGTCCAATTAATTTTTTTATATGAAAATATTAGCCTACTTTTAAAAAAAATCATGATTCAAATAAAACAACCGTCAGTTTGACTGAAAAAGGGGAAAAGTTATTTTTATAATTAACTATACATCCTTATTTGCGGATGATTAAACATGGAATACTTTTTTTTTTAACAAAAAAATCGTAGTAACAATATTTCACTTAAAAATTAAAAAAATAAAATGAAAAAAAAATATTCGATTAAAAACTTATACTCCACGTATTTATATAAACTTTTTTAAAATTTTGGGGTTTTGGAAAAGGGGGAAATTTTGGGAAAAAATATATTTGGGGGGGCCGCCCCCAAAAAAAAAAAAAAAAGTAGGGGGGGAAAAAAATTTAAAATTTTAAATCCAAAATTAATTTAAAAAAAACACATTTAACCCCTAAACCTAATTTCTAAAAAAGTAATCATATTTTATTAAATTTTGGGGTTTTTTAAAAAAATTAAAGGATTTGGGGGAAAAAATTTTTTATTAAGTATTTTTTAAAAACCCCGGGGGGTTTTAACCTTTCCGCCCCGCCGGGGCCATTATATTAGCCGAAAAAAAATTTATTGTCTTTTTATTTCAAGATATATAACACCTCAGAATAAATTTAATTAAAATTTTCCCCGCCTTGGGGAGTAAAAAAACCCAGTGTTCCCCCAAAATTTTCCGAAGCTTAAATATTTAAAAAATTTTAAAGTGTTACATTCTTTGAAGGATCAGGAAAAAATTGAAAAATTTTTTTTTGATAATTCATACTTTTTTTTTTTTTTATAAAATTTAAAAAAAAAAATTCAATAAAATTAAAAAAATTTTTTCTGAAAAATTGTTCTGAGGGGGGTTTTTTTATTTGATTAATCGCCCCAAAAATAATAATAATAATAAAAATGACTACGGAAAAAAGAAAAACTAAAAAAAAAGAAATTTTTTCCCCCCCCGGGGGGGTTTTTTTAGGGGGGCCCATCTCGCCACCGTTTTAAATACGGCTCCGTCAATACTGTTTTTAGTTTGGGAAATGACGTTTATTCTTTTAAAAAAAACTTTAAAGGGGAAAGATTAAATTTTTTTTTTAAAAAAAAATTGTCAAGTAATGCAATGTTGTCGTTTCTACTTTTTCCTTGGAAAAGGGTTTTTACTGGGGGGAAAAATTTAAAAACCCCTTTTAAACTGTCAAAAATCTTTAAAGTAATTTTTTTAAAAAAACCCCTTTAAAACAAAACAAAAAAAACCCCTTTTTTTTTTTTTTAACGTTGCCAGAGTCAACCAGATTTGTATGGATACGACCTTCGAGCATATATCATTTTAGAACAGCCTTGTTAGTCGGCCGTATGAACAGAAAAATAAGAATAGGGGGTAACCTTTTTTTTTGCTCCACGTGTTGGGGTGGCCGTGGAAAGAGGTGTATACCCAGCCGACTAATTATCACAGGGGGAATGTTTATCCCCTTTTTCCCCCTACCAACCCCACGAAAATATGGGGGGGTTTTTCCCCCCCCCTTTTTTTTTTTTCCTTCCCCTTTTTCCGCACGGCCAAAGAGCAAGACTGTTTTTAAAAAATGCTTCATCGATTAAACCCATCCATCAAAATTGTCCCCGAAATTTTTATAATTTTTTAAATTTTTTTTTCCAAAATAAAAAAATGTTGTTATTTTTCGGGGCTTGGGGTTCATACGGTCTTTTTAAATATTAAAATTTTTCCCCCAAAAAGAAAAAAGGATTTAGCCTTTAATATCGGCCATCCCATCGAAAGGGGCATCGGTTTTTTTTATGGAAAATTTTTCGTCGTTTGGGGGTTGGTTTTGGGGGCGATCTATCAGCAAAAAGAGAGTTTTTTTTGGGGAACGGATGTTCGGGGCAAAAAAATTTGTGGACTGGAGAAAAAAAAAAATATCAAACAATTAAATTTTTTAAAATATAAAAAAAAAACAAATGTCTTTTTTTTGTCTGATTTTTAAAAAAAATTCTAATATGTATGTTTGTCTTTGAAAAAATTCTAAATTTAGGTACGGATCCTATAATCAAAAAAAAAAACAAAAAAGAGTTTTTTCCCTTTTAAAAACAGATCTTTTTGGGGTTTTTTTTTTTTTAAAATTTTTTTTTAAATAAAAAAACGCTTTTTTTTTTAAAATTGGGCAACCGGGTTTTTGGTAAAACCCCAAGACGGGGTTTCCAAACAAGGGCTTGGGAGCCTTTTTTAAGTAATAGAGGGGAAAAAAAGGGGGGGCCCCAAAAAAAAAGAACGACAAAAATTTTTCCCATCCCAAATACAACGACCGTCGACGGCCCCCACGATTCGTTAGGATATTGTCGAATGTTGTCTTTTCCCCCAAAAAAATTTATCAGTTTTTTAAAAATTTTTTAAAAAAAATTCATTTTTAAAATGTTTTTTTAAAAAAGTTGGTTAGCAAGAAAAAGAAACCTGTAAAAAAAATTTTTTTTTTTAAAAAAGGTAAAGGAAAATTTTTTTTTTTTTTAAAATAGGTATTTATTATTTTATCGAGCAAGACAAAAATAAATAGTTTTATTTGCAAAGAAAAAGGGAAAATATACCACCCGGGCGAATGTAAATTTGGTTTCAGGAGGATGGCTGTCCCACTCATAACGCAAAGCCAGTTCAAAAATTTTCCCAAAGGGGTTTTTTCCCCGAATGGCTTATTTGTGGCAGAGGTACCATACCGTGGCCGGCAAGGTCAACGAATTTGACCTTCTGAGGGAAAAATTAACTCATCTAACTAATTTACGGGGGTTACAGAGAGTTTTTAAAAATTTGTTAAGTTAAGAGCAAAAAAAAATTTTTAAATTTTTTAACCCCTACACCGGAGGTATTGTCGAATGCCAGGACGGAGTTTTTATAATCGGGCCCCGGGATTGCAAAAAATCTGCAGGGCAATGTCTTTGAGCATGTGTGATTAACATGACCGATAAAAACAAAAAAAAATTTGTCTAATCTTTTGGGGAAAATCCTGAGATGCATCACTGACTAGTGTGCTTATGTATTGTCACAGTTCGGCCGAGGTAACCCTTCTTCTTGGATCGGTAGAAAGGGGGAAACGGGTTAGTTTTTTGTCTGTTTTTATTTCGCTTAAGCCTTTGCCTAAAAAACATCCCTTTTTTCGCCTTGTATTTGCACCGAAAAAATTTCCCCCGGGGATTAAAATTAACTATTTTTTGGGTCGATATCAAGAACTTTGTACTTTTGATGTGTTTGAAATGTTATTTTTAATTATGTTTTGAAAATTTTTTCCACTTTCAGCTTGATGTAAATTTATATACCTTATTTTTTGGTCTAATTTGCCGGGGCTAAGAATCAATAAGCAAGGTTTTAAAAAATAGGAAATAAAATAATTTTAAAATTTTTCTTGTCCAATTGACCGAAAAAGCTATTTCAGATATAACTTATCAGGAGTCCTGTCAAAAATTCTGTCCCCCACACTTAAATATGAACCTGTTTAAATTTCCCAAATCACAAAAAAAAAATTAAAACGTATTTTTAATTTAATGTTTTCGATACCCGGGAAAAAAAAAGTCAACTTGCAAAAAATGTATATTAGGATAGGCATTACGTCCGTCAGAAAACAGCAATATGTGTGATCACCAAGCGGTTTGATGTCAATGCAGAAAAAATGACGACTATGGCAAAAAAATTTTTCCCTTTATTTGCATACTTAATGAAAGTCGCATCGTGTGCCTCGTATGTATACGCCAGGGGGATTCGATTTGTAATATCCTATTAGGTATGAAGGTAATTTTAAAAAAATTTGATTAATATTTGAAAATACTGATTTACTTACGGTAATGTATTTTTTTAATTCAAAAACGATTTTTTAATGTACATTAAAAAAATTTAAAAAAAAATTTTAATATACCCAGGAAATGGTAAATTAGACAATACTTTAAAAGGATGAAAATTCCTAAATACTTACTACAAAAATATATACATAAATATATATATATATATATATATATATATATATATATATATATATATATATATATATATATATATATATATATATATATTAGGGGGCCCAAAAAAAAAATTTGTTTTTTTTTTAATGCATACCCTTTTTTTTTGTTTAAATGGTCTCAAAACTTTAAAAAAAATAAAGTTTTTTGTATTTGGGGATCACGGCAACCCGTGCCGACTTGCAGGGGAAACGTGTCTGTGTTAAGGAGGCGCGACGGACATCTCGCTTTTTTGTTATTATTTTTTATTTTATTAGAACCCCCTTTACTTTTAAAAATAACATGTCAGAGGAGTTCGAATTCCCAAAAAAAGGAGATTTTTAATAGGAGACAAAACATCAAACCCCCGGTTAAAAAACTTCCTCTAATGGACAATTTCTATATTGTTCTATAATATTGGGGAAGGAATTTAAAATGAAAAAAGTGCAAATCTTACTATTCGTGAGTGTATTATTTACTGGGAAAAGGCACGTATACCGACTAAACCCTTTCCCCCAAAACCGTGTTAAAAACTAGTTTCCTTAAAACCCAATTTGGGGAGAGATTTAAAAAAATGAAAAAAAAACACAAGAATTTTTTGAACAACGCCGGGAGTTTATTTCCAACTTAGACAATTTGTTTGACATTGCTCATGCCGATGCGCTTCAGCAATTTAAAAAATAAAAAAATTTTTTTCGGGCCAAAGGGAACCAGGTCCCTTCACTTACCGGGGAGGGACAAAAAACTTAAGAAAAGAAGAAAAGGCCCCCTTTAAAAAAACATTGAGGAGGAAAAGCGACGTGCAAAATTTTTTTTAAACCATTAGCCCATCGACATATTCTTATAAACCCCCCCAAAAAAACCCCATCTTTGATTGGGGAAATAATAGTTTTAAAAAAAAAATAGACCCACCCAAAATGGTCCCTTTTTCACCCGGGGAAAAAATTTGTATGAAAAAAATTTTATAACCCGAAGTTGGTTGCCGCATTAGATAGATGTCAGTTAAGGGAGAGATTCTGTATTTATAATTAAACCCCACTTTGAGGCAAGGCATAACAGGAAAAGACTTTTTATGCAAGTCCTCAATCCATAGAATTCGTACAGAAACAAAGAGGGGGGGCAAGCCATAAAATTAAAATTTTCAAAACAATCCCCCGGAAAACGGAACCATCCAGGGGGGATGGAAACCCCATTGCCGGTTTAAATTCACGAAAATCTAAAGAAGAACGCATCCCGTTAGTTATTTCATATGATGATAACGAACAACTTATCGCTGTCCAAAAAAATTGGGGACAGTCATCAGAAGCGAACAGGCACAGGCAGTTTGGAATGCCATTCTCAACTGAAACCTTGAGGACAGAGTGCAAATTCTTGTTGTGATACTACTGCTTCAAATACGGCCCCGTTTAATGGGCATGTGTTTCGAAAAAAACCCCGGATAGAGAAATGCCATTTTTGCCGTCATAAATTTACGAACAAAAATTTAAAATGTGTTTGAAGGAAAATCGCCAAGTAACTACAAGCCCAGATATTCCGTTGTTTAAAAAAATTGAGAAAAAAAAAATATCGATGCCGGAAAAAAAAAATCCGTCCGGAAAAAATTTCTTGTTTAAAAAATTTTGAAAATTGGGGAAACTGCTAGAACTTTACCGATTTGAATTGACTAAAGAAAAAACTAAAATGACTTCGTGAATTAATTGAGCTTTTAAAATATTTCTTGTTGGAGATGCAGAGAAGAAATTTAAATTCGGCCTCCAGGTGCTATGCACCAAGCTCGGTGGGGGGAGAGCCTTTTTTTTTTAAAAAATCATTACTAAGCTCCCAATTCAGAATTTCAAACAAGGATAAGGGGGGGGCTCTGTTGGGGGTCTGTCTGTTTATCGTGACATCCCCCCTCAAATTTTTTTCAATGCATTTTTCAGTAAAAGCAACCCCTTTCAGGGGTTATGCTTTTTGGGAGTAAAAGCTTACGAAAAATAGACAAAAAAAATTTCCAAAGGCTTCGAAGTTTTGTCAGCATTGATGGTATTTGGGGAGATGAAGGTCTGTTTTGTCTTTTTTTTTACGATGATGTCGATCAAGAAACTAAAGAAAAATGGTTGCTAACTTAGCTAAAGAAAAAACCCTCAGCCCACGATAAACGTTATAAGGGGAAAACCCAAAAAAGAACTTTTTTTGGGCCCCTTTTTTTTGGAGGGGTTATATTTTAAAATTTTTTTTTATTTTTTCTATAGTTTACCATACGATTGATAACCGTTCCCCTTTGTTTTAATTTCAGAGAAAAACATCGATAACTTCGTTTCTGTTAAAAGCAAGTTCCTTTTTTTTAACGGGGTCAAAAAATTATGACAGTTTTTAAAAGGCCCCCTTTTTAAGGGGAAATGTTCTTTCAACAAGCTAAAAAAAATATTGGGGACTGAGAGCAGTTAATGATACGGGGGAAAGAGCTGTTAAATTAATGCAAGATTTCGGTTTAATCACTGTTGAAGAAGCAAAAAAATTTTTTTTTCGTTGGTACAAGAACACAGAAAAATTATCCCGATTGTAAAAAAAAAACTTTTTAAAAAAATTTTTAAGATTAATGTGTCTTTTTTTTAAGAAACAAATAATTTTTTTAAATTTGTTTTTTTACCGAATATAAAAAAAACTCTACAATGTTCTATAGCTCCATAAATACCTTTTCAACTCAAACTTTGACGTCAAGTCGGCACGGGTTATCGTTATCCGATCTAAAAAATTTTTTTATAAAATTTTTTTAGTCAAATGAAAAAAAAAGGGTATGCTTTTTTAAATTCTAAAAAAAAATATTAAACCCCATAGCCGGGGGGAACCCAATACAAATATTTATATATATATATATATATATATATATATATATATATATTTTTATATTTTATATATATATATATATATATATATATATGTACAGTGCTTTCATTTAAAAAGAACCACCCTAAATATTTTTAAAAAAAAACACTCACCAAAAAACAAAGAAACATCAAGATATAGGGGGGAATTTAAATTTTTCCCGTATTTGAAAAATTTTTTATCGGTCGCCCCCTAACCCTAGTTAACCCCCGATAAAAATGGAACCCCCCATAGTGTGACAAAATTTGTGGGGCATGAAATTTGCTATCCAACAGTACTAAGAAACTTTAAAGATGGAGGTGAAGCGACTTAGAAGTAAAAATGTGTTTAATTATTTAAAATGTGTTCAAAAAATTTTTTTTTATAATTTTTCAAAATGTGGCCGTTATTGGCGAGACAAGCTTGTTTTAAATTTTTCCAACTATTTTATGTGATTCATTCCAATTATTTTTTTTTGTTACCTGCTAAAAAACCCCGAAAGAAATTTTTTTAAGACGTTTTGGAAAAACCTTTTTAAATTTACTTTTGGGGATTGTCATTGTGACATCTTGGGTTTTTTAAATTAAGAATTTTTTTTTTTAAATGGTGTATACTCAGCAGAGAGAATAGAAATAATTTTCCATATGGGGGGGGAAGATCGATGGGGTAGAACCGCCAGAGTTTAAGGGGAGAGGCATCAAAATAAAAAGGGGGGCAAAAATGTAATGGAATTGGGAAAAATTTGAAGAAACTGGACCCGTATGCAACAAGAAAAGTACTAATAAAAGGGGGTTTTGAGAAGCACGCCAGGTTGAGGTCCCAGGACAGTTCCGGGAACTGACGTTGTCTATTAAAAAAAATTTTAAAGCTGCCCAATATTTCTACGGGTTCCGTGCACAAAATTTTTGAAAAAAAAATAATTTTTTTTTCCTACAAAAAACAAATTCTTCAGAACTCAAGAAGAGTTTTAAGAAGAATAGAATTTTGAAAAATTTTCCAAAAATTACGAAGACCTTCATTTGATCAAAAAATCTGCTTTTCTGACGAATCAATTTTTTTTTAAATGGGAATTTTTAAAGAAAAACGAAATATTGGGATAAAAAAAAACCAAAAAATTTCGGGAAAGGGGGCATACCTTTTTGGGGAAGATAAGTTGGGAGGTATTTATGGAAAAAAAAATTTGGGGGCCTTTTTCGGGGGAAAAAATTTTTAAAAGGGAACTGTATTAACCCTTTAAAAAAAAGATTATTTTTTTTATCGTCCAATCTTTTAAAAAACAGGGGGAAAAAAAAGGTGCTATGGAACTCGGGGAAAAAATTTTTATTTCCAGAAAAATGGAGCCCCCCCAATTTTGTTTAGCAGTTCGAGAGTGGCTCAAAACAGTTTCCAGGCAATGGATGGGGAGACGAGGGGCCACGAATGGCCAGCAGGGGTTCCGACTTAACCCCTAGACTTTTTCCCCCGGGGGGTTTTTAAAAAGAAAGTGCAAAACGCCAATTTTAAAATTTTAAAAATTTAAAGTAGAATTAATTTTAATTTCAGAGGTATTTGACAAACTTTCGCCAACGTTCGCAAAAAAATTTTAAAAAAAACTTTATTATTGGGTTTTTTTCCCAAAAACGGCGCACATTTTGAGCATTTGATAAAAAAAAATTTTTTAAACGATAAACCAATTAAACACATTTTTACTTCTAAGTCGCTTCTACGTCCATCGATTTAAAAAATTTTTTTGTACCCCTTTAACAAAAATTTCCCGCCCCTTTTTAATGATGTGTCAAATTTTTGGGGGGTTTCCATTTGAATATCAAAGTGAGGTTAACTGGGGGGTTTGGGGGGGACCGAAAAAAATTTATCAAATACGAAATTAAACTCCCCCTATATTCAACTGACGTGTTTCTTTTTTTTTGGGAAAAGTTTTTTTTAAAAAAAATGAAGCAAAGAAAGAAAGAATTATATATATATATAATATTATATATATATATATATATATATATATATATATATATATATATATATATATATATATATATATATATATATAAATAATTTATTATCAGTTTTGGGGGGATTTTAAAAAACATTGGGGTAAAAAAATATTTTTGTCTATTAAAAAAAGGGGGCCTGGGTGCCCAAATTGCTGAAGTGGAGACTACATTTAGGACTTTTTTTTTTGGTTTTTCCAAATTTTGAGGTCTGGCATCTCGGAAGTTCTGGCATCACCCCTAAAAATACAAAAAAAACCCCTTTTTTGGGTTTTTTTTAAAGAATATTTCAATCATGTTTAAATTTTCCCCCTAAGAGCGTTAAATATCCAAATTTCAGTTTTCCCTTTTTCCCAGACAACGGGATTTCCAATTACTTACAAACACAGAACAATTTGAAAAACCGTTTGGGGTTTTATTGGGAATTAGAAACGTCAAAATCAGTCAAAAAAAATCGATTTGGGGGTACACGATTGGGGAAAAATTATAAAGTAATTAAAAAAAAAGGGAAAATTTTACTTTACGGACCCCACGCCATTTTTATAAAAAAATTTTCACACAGTGAACTTACCTTTAAAAAAATTCCCCCTTCTTGGGGAAAGATTAAAAACAAATGGAAAATACACTGATTAGGACTTATATATTAAACAAATACACTGAAATTTTACAATAATTTATTGTCTATTTTAAGTAAAAAAAATTTCTCAAAAAAACCAATTTTTTGTGGTTGTAAGAAGATATATGATGTATAACTGGTTGCCTGATTCATAATTGTTGTAAAGATATAAAAATTTTTTTGGGGTTTAGTTGTTTTTTAAAAATAGGAAAAACTTTTTTTTCTTTAAGTGTATGTTCCATTTTATTTTGGGTTTAAGAAGGAGGAATTTTGAAAAAAATCCATTTTAGGGGTTGTCCACTTTTTGGCCTAAAACTCAAAAACCAAGGTTTTTGGAAAAAAAAGATTTTTTAAATTGGGGGTCAGCGCCCCAAAAAAAAACCCCTATAAAAAACCAAATACATAAAA
>JAHBCN010006640.1:0-47814 GCA_019359885.1 Listronotus oregonensis
TAACGATGGTGTGGGTATTGACACCAAATGGTCAACATCAGCCACCGCTACCATTACCTTACCTTATCCAAAAGAAAAGCCTAAACAGTCGAGCCACTTAGTCACAAATGGAAACTTTTTTTAAATTAATTTTGGCATTAGTCATATAAAATATTTTGTGATTTTGACAAGCAGTAGACTTTTGACAGAAGTGGTTTTAATAAGCGTAATAATAGGCAATCCAATTTTGTTAAAAAATGACTACCCACTGTTGGCAATAATTATTTTTTAAAAGTCATCAAAATAAAATTCTAAATTGTTTACGAAAACATTTATTTTGTTTGCTTTATATTAAAAAAAAAAGTTTAGTTTCATTAGTGTACAAATCATATTCCCAACATGAAAAAGTATACCGACAAAACCTAAACATTGTACGTTTACGTTGTGTTTGCTTCATATAATTAAATTAAGACAAAAACAAAGCACACCTGTTTCGTTCTTCTTTAATTTGTATTATGTGGGATGAGTACTATGTACAGAAGTTTCTTTCCTTTCATTATTTTTCTGTACATAAGCAGGAATTTTGTTTAAAGCAAAATTATATGATGCATGTCGAAATATGTATAACGTAGATGAATCAATACACTACATGGAGAGGCAAAGTGATATCTTATACAATATATTGATAATAGTAAACTGCAAGCGTTTGTTTCAATAATTGACGGCTTAAATTGGTTTGGTAAGGTTGCATGGAAATATTTTAAAAATAAACATTCAGCGATATTTTTAGTGAAGCCACTTAAAGCCCCCAAAAGAGAAGCATAAGTCGTAATTAAAGTATTTAGTTCAATGTCATTCCCCAAAAATAAATCTTCAGGTTTTTAATTATTTTTTTTTACTAATTGGAATTTTGTTCCATAAACACTTCGTAATTTTTAAGTGTACCTATATGTAAAGGTTGACTAAATAACCATAATATACAATATACATTAAAAAGCACAATCGATTGAGCTATTTGTTGTTAAATAGTTGGGAAGCGAAATCTACTTAAAAACATAGTCAAAGACACGGGACGGGTAAACGTCATAGTACGTTCCTAAGTTGTTAGACATCTGCACCGTTGTTTTTAATAATAATATGGTATGCGCTTTTTTGAGTACATGACTCGTAAAGACTGATATCTTCGTACTTTAAAATCGAAAACGTTTTCTTGAAAAATCCAGGAATTAATTGACATATTAATGCCTTTCCCCTTTTGACTGGAACCAAAAGTATATTGCATTTGATGTTTTTTCGAAAATACAAAAATTCTTTTTACATTTTTACACAGTGCGGCTATAAAAATTTTATAGATAAATATGTCAACTAATGTCACGCTAAATATACAGGGTGATTCATAAGGAAATGTCAATACTTCAGGTACGTACTCAGGGTCCAAAAATAAGCATAAAAGTCTATACACATATAGGCCCGCAAGGCCTTCGTTTCCGATATACAGGGTGTTAAAAATTTTATTTATATTTTTTTCATATTGTTTTAATTTTTGTTATGTTTTGCTAAACATAATTTAAGAACAATAATTTTATTGAAAATTAAAAAACCTATCGTTTAATTATAAATTTTCTTTATTTTTTTTAAATTTTCCTATAATACAATCAGATACGTGTCATGCGTGGTATTTTTTTTAATCCAAATATCTCGAAAACGGTTGCTCATATCGACTTTTAACAGGTATACCTTTTTGACGTAAAAATGACAAAACAGTTATTTAATTTACTTAAAAATGTAATACAGTGCCGTACCAAAAAGTTGTGATTGTTCAAAAAAGTAAAAAGGCGTGTAGGTGGCTCCCCCTACAAGTAAGAGCCGTACTAAGATTAGATTCGAATCCGTCATACCAAAATACCCCCGGATACCAAAATTTACTCTAATATTTACATTATCATAGATTTTATTTAAAAAATATAAAAATTAAATAAAAATTTTAACACCCTGTATTTCGGAAACGAAGGTCTTGCGGACCCATATTTGTATAAACTTTTAGGTTTATTTTTGGACCCTGACTACGTACCTGAAGTATTGACATTTCCTTATGAATCACTCTGTATATCTTCTCAAGAGTCACTTTTATATCAAAATAGATATTTTTTACCTTATCACTGCGTCGTTGGAGAGTCAAGTAGTACCATTAAATTAAGAATAGTATTTGACGCTTCCATGAAACTACTACAGGCATATCATTAAATGATATTTTACTTAAAGGGTTTAAAGTCCAACGTGTTTTATTTGATATTTTTTGCAGATTTCCTCGGCCCCTTATGTCTTATCTGTGACATAGAAACAATGTACCTTTAAGTCAAAGTTAATTCAGACCAGATCTTTTTACAAACAGATCTCTGGAAAGACAATTCAGAATCGTCATTACGTCAAATTGATTGACAACAGTCACAATGGCGCAAATGCAGCACCATATTTAGCTACAAGATGCTTGTTCAGTTGGCTAATCTACTGGCAGGTGTGCTAGAATTTCTACAGAAAATTTGTCTTTCAAACTAAGTAAATCTGACGTTTTCATTTTTCTCACTCGTCTGATTGACAGACACCTAAAACTACCACCACTTCTAATGTAACCTAAAAGAAAGAAAAAATATATTAACAAAAACTATATTATTATTAATAAACTTAAGCATTTTTGGATTTTTTATTAAACACTTACTTTAATCGGCAAGACTGCTATTGGCGCCTTGCTTAAAAAAACTTTATACATCAGTTCAAAAATGTATTGCTTATTTTGGCCTTTGTTCCTCTATTTGGTAGGCCAGAAGTTTTCTATGTTTTAAAATGTCTGGATTATCTTAAGTTTTATTTTCAACATGCTCTTGGTTGCTTATTTTTTTGTTTACTAAGTTTGGTAATTGTCTCCAAAGTTGCCTCCACTCCGATTTTGACCAAATTTGGTATACAGGGTTTTTTTGGAGCGCTAATCACGAATCTAAAAACAATTTTTTTCGGCAACGTTTCGTATTCAAGATATTCATTATCAAAGTTGAAAGTCAAACTAACCTCATTTTCGCTATATTCTCCCTTCTTTTTGCACACAATTTATCATTTTTACACTAAATTGTCACACAATATTTCATAAACATCGTTTAAAAATTTGTTTTTTTATTTATTTTGTTTATTTTGTTATTTTTTTTATTAAATTGCAACGTTTTAATGTCAAAGGCCGCGGCCATATTTGCTAATAAAATCCCTAGTGTATACAAGGTTGCGGCGTTTAAAAATGGAGGTTTACAAATAAATGGTTAAATGGTGTAAAATACATAAAAAACAAGTTTTTAAAAGGTGTTTATAAAATATTATATGGTAATTTTGTGTCTAAATCAATAATTCTGTGCAAAAAGAAGGAGGAACAGTGTAAATAAGGTTAGTTTAATTTTTAAATTTGATGATGAATATCTTAAAAACAAAACGTTGCCGAAAAAAATTGTTTTCAGATTCGTGATCAGCGCCCCAAAAAACCCCAGTATACCACATTTGGTCGAAATCGGAGTGGAGACCATCTTCGAGACAATTACCCTAAGTTTATAAAATATTCCCCTTGAGCATTTTCTGAATTTAAATTTTATATATATTTTTTTAATGGCCTACGGAAATCCACTTTGACACTTCGTGTGTCTTACTTTAATTTTCGCATTTTGATAGGTTACAGTTTAATAATTCTTTGTCTAAAACCATTTTTTGCACTTTCTTATTTGAAGAAAACTTTGACGTTACTTTATAAGTTTGTTTTACTGAAAGTTGTTTAATGAATAAATATAATTAATCAAAAACCAGCCAATTTTACACCTACTAATTGGACAAACAGTGACAAAGTACGCATTATGATAATTGCAAATATTTTCTAAATATTTCATGTATGTAGAAAATAATAATTATAACTATTGTAAATAATATTGTACACAAACTTTGGTTGAAAATTATATTAATGTGTCAATATTATAATTAAACTCGATGCTATGCGTGTTGATAAATACGAAATCCCTTGACAATAATAAAATACTTTTTATTTCGATGAATATACAGGGTCGCTTTTATGTATGGAAACGGTCGATTATTTGCTAAAGTAAGATAGCTAGCGAAGAATGTTAAATACAAAACTTTTAGGGATTTTAGAAATCTATTACACTGCACATAAAATAAGTATACAGGATCAATCAAAACGCCATGAAGAACAAAGTTACTTTATTTTAAATGCAACCCCCTGTATATTATTCAGTATTTCAATTACTCAATTACTTACAAGATTCTAAAAAAAAAATGTTAAGCACACTACATACCCAATCTTAACCGGTTTCGAGATATCGAGTTTCAAATATCGTTTTTAAATAAATTATTACATTCATTAATTTTCTAGTCCATCAAGCAAGTTACCTTAGAAAATATTTATCTCCATAACAATAGAGATAAATATTTTTTGGCATATCGTTGTCATCTTGACAACAGATATGCCAAAAGAACTTACATTTACAATTTGTGAACAATTTTCGCGTAAAAATGGCACGTTTAAGTGATACCGAGCTCATTGAAATTTTAATGATGATAGGGTACGGCGATAGAACACGGAGTTTTACCCAAGTGGTGAATATTTTTAATGAATTGCATCCAGATCGGGAACCTATAACTAAATCAACTGTTTCCAAAACATTGCAGCGTTTTCATGAAACTGGAGGTGTGAAAGATCGACTAAAAAGTGGAATACCGGTAAGCGTTACTAATGAAGAAAATTCTCTAAATGTCATGTTGGATGTGGTAGAAAATCCAATAAATTCGACACAACAGCGGGCTTTAAATCATAATATGAGTCGATATTCCATTCAAAAAATTACCAAAAAAGAAAAATTCAAACCATATAATATTCATTTGTTACAATAATTGAGTGAAGACGATTGTGATCGCAGAATTCAGTTTTGAGAAATCATTGAATCAAAATGTCAACTTTGTCAACCACATTTTATTTTCTTCTGATGAATCAACGTTTTGTTTAAACGGGCACGTAAATCGACACAACTGTAGATATTGGTCAGACCGAAATCCACATTGGATGGAACAAGTTCATACCCAACGACCACAAAAAACCAATGTTTGGTGTGGCATTATTGGTGGAAACGTCATAGGACCCTATTTTATACATGGAAATTTGAACTCTGAACGATATTTATTACTTTTACAAGAGAATATTGTTCCACAGCTCAGACGATTATTCCCGAACCATAATAATCCCAATTTACCGGCTGAACAAATATGGTTTCAACAAGATGGGGCTCCACCACATTTTGGACGGATGGTGAGGGAATATCTAGAGGAAACTTTTCCTGGTAAATGGATTGGGCGCAGAGGTGCAATTGAATGGCCTGCTAGGTCTCCTGATATGACCCCTCTTGACTTTTTCCTTTGGGGCCATATCAAAAATTTAGTGTACAAAAATAGGCCACAAAATATCGAAGATTTGCAACACAGAATAATGCATGAAATTTCCAGTATTGCTCCCAATATCCTTTTAGATTCGCTACAAAATTTTGTTCAACGAATTCATTACTGCCAGAAGGTAAACGGTGGACACTTTGAGCACCTTACAAAATAGGATTTCAAATTGTTGTTTTACTAAAACTTGGTTTGTCTTTTTTATTATTGTGATTAGATTTATTTGAAAACGATATTCGAAACTCGATATCTCAAAAACGGTTAAGATTGGGTATGTAGTGTGCTTAACATTTTTTTTAGAATCTAAATAATTGAAATATTGAATAATATACAGGGGGTTTCATTTAAAATAAAGTAACTTTGTTCTTCCATGGCTTTTTGACTGATCCTGTATACTTAGTTTATGTGCAGTGTAATAGAATTTTAAAAACCCTAAAAGTTTTGTATTTAACATTCTTCGCTAGCTATCTTACTTTAGCAAATAATCGACCGTTTCCATACATAAAAGCGACCCTGTATACCTTCTATTCTTTACTCTCAGCACTTTAGCAGAATCAAGAAACCAAAAGAAATTAAATGGTAGTTCTCCGCATTCCGAAGCACATTTTAAAAGAAGCTTCCCATAAGAACGTTTAATTTTTATGACGCCTTATTTTAAAAGATTACATTGTTGGGAAGTTAAAAAAGAAGTTTAAATGCGGTTCGGAATGTTCTTACTACCTGTGGTATAATTACCGTAATAGGGGTTCCCAAAGAATGAAAAAATATGGATATTATGTGCTAATTTTATGCATACTTGAGAATATTTATTTTAGGGAGAAAAAAAGATGGGTCGAGCAAATTTTTGTAGAATTTTTAATATTACGTTAAAGTTGGCTAGTTAGGGCATGTATATGCCAAAATAAATGAGAAGCTTATCAAAGTTATAGCAAAAACAGGTTAATCTTGGATAAATTAGCTATAAGCAATTTACATAAAATATTTTTATGACATAAAGGATGATTTTAATATGCAATATGGTAATTTAATAAAATAACTCCAATACATTTTTAATTTTTTTCCATAGTGGGCCACAAAAAAATATTAAAAAAAACTTTCTCTTTGATATAACTAGTAATGACTTTGTTATTTCATTAGAAAAACATTTGTTTCGGTTTATACAGGGTGTCCGGAAAATACGTGTATAATGTTTAATGACAGACTCCGGACTTCAAAATAAGTCGATTTGAGCGAACTTACCTATATCCCAATTTGCTTTAATTAGCCTGCAAAGAGGGGCAAAGATTTAAAAAAATACTGGTTTTTCCTAAATTTTTCAAAAACGTGCAAATCAATTTTAATAATTTTTGGTAATAAGCCTTGGGTTATTTAATGACGCTTGCTGTTGACATAGTTATCGGCTGTACTTAACCTTAAGTATTATAAACGTGACGTCATATGTAGTTCTTCTGATTTTGTATGTCATTGACTTACTGACAAACTAGATATTTTTTCCAGTAAAACAAATGTATTTGAAAGATTTTTCATCTCTTGCAAAATTTTGCTAGAATAAGTGGTTATATGCCAGAAAAAATCATTTTCAAGTACGTTCTCGGAGCAAGTTATTTTATTAATAATTAAAAAAACTCGATGAAAACAAAGCATTATTTAAGCAAATGTGTAAAATAATCACCATTTTGTTGAATACACTTATATACACATGTTAAAAAATGAACTTGAACTTTATTTAAAATCTCGGGATTATTAGGGTGGTTGCTTGCATTTAAAATTTGTTGCCATAATTCTTCGCGCCTGTTCACGAAAGTTTTATAAATTTTGGTTTCAAGATCACCCCACAAAAAGAAATCATACATATTTAGATCCGGAGAACGTAGTGGACATCGTACTGGTGCATCATTGCCTCTTCCAATCCACCTATGAGGTGGCGCTCCTTCATCGTATACAACAGTCCCTGCCGAATTATAAGGGGTAAATATTCCAGAAGAATTGGCAAAATGTTTTGCAAAAAAATAAGATAATTAATTCCATTCAATAGGTCTGGCAAAGTTAAATCATGAATTCTTCTGTTCTGAATAAATTGACAAAATAGAAGCCGCTGGGGAGGATTAATGGGCAAAAGATCATACACTGTTTGGACTGATACGGAGGTAACAATTGTTTTTTAAAATGTTATTTACGGTGGTTTTAGGAACCGCCAACTTACTTTCCAACCGGCGTGTACTGATCCTTGGTTCATCTTCAACTCTTAAAAAAATTTCCTCTTCGTCTTCAACAGTTGAGTGGTTTGATAACGACCCCTACCTTCAAATTTTTGTTTCTCGAAGACGACGTTCAGTACTTGCAAATGTTTGGTAATTTAGTATACGACACTCAGGAAATCTCCCCATGTAAACCCTAACACTTTGACATACATTTCCTTGGCAAAACCAGTACACCAAAACCGTGTCAACTCTTTCGGAGTTTGTATAGTTGTCCATATTTAACATAAACTTAAAGTATTTTAGAAGTTAAAAATAGTGTCTTGAATGTTCAAACTGTGACAACAATTTGTCACCAGAAATATTAAATGTCATAGCAACAAAAAAACATAATAAAGTCACCAGCAAACAACGTTTAGTAATAACCTCTTATTACTATTAGTGAAATATCATGCCGGAGCATGTTATTGAAAATATTTTTTCTGACATAACCACTTATCTTAGCAAAATTTTGCAAAGAGTGAAAAATCTTCCAAATACCAACAGCTTGTCTTAAAATAAATTAAATACATTCCAAATATACCCTGTGTTGATAAATGACAACTAGCCCAGTTCAGGTTACAAAAGGTATAATTTAATCTACTAATCTACGCTGAAATATAAGCAAAGATAATAAGTTCTTGACCCCAGGCGACAGAGCATTATTAAGTCTTAAGCACAAAATTAACTCTTGCTATGAGCTGTTTAAGCAAATTAAATGTCAAAATTATTTTTTAATCTAACATTATATGAATGTCTTTTTCATCGGGGAATCAAAAATAATTTATGTTTTACCTACCTATTATTGATCTATAATACCTTAGAAACGGAATATGTTATGATAGCAATAATACCTGCTATCACACCTAGGGCATTATAAGCGGGCATTATGATAATGCCCGCTTATAATGCCTAATCGCTAATATGGAAATTTTATTGCTTATCCAATTTTATTTCTCTCACAATAAAGATCAAGTTTATACAAAAAATAATTTTTTCTTTAAACAATACTAAAAATTAAACTTTATTTCCAAAATAAAAATTACGATTTTGAAATGTCCCGGAAAATGTAGCTGATCCCACTATAGAATGGTCGGTGTTTTTTGTGATGGTAGCAGCGGTGGTAGCACTAACGCTATTTTGTATAGAAGAACAGTCCATTAAAGAATTTTCAATAGTCGATACGGAATTAACCTCGGAATTAACTGAATTGGCAATCATTTTGGCTACTTTGTTTTTGGATGAAATACTTTCTTCTTTATATCCTTCAGCTACTGAAGAGCTTTTCCATTCCCATGTTGTTTTAGCGTTTCAAACGAAGCACCTGCCTCAACAAGTAAAGTTGACGATGTGCGACGCAAACAGTGGCCGGTGTAAGCTTCTGCATTATCCAGTTTTAAAAATTTTGCGATCAATGTTGGGACGCTTCCTATGGTATTTTTTCCAATGGGTTGTACTGTACATCGACCCTTTCTATAGGTAAGAAAGAATCTTCGCTCCTTTATTCCAGCTGGTCTTAATGTTGTGTACTTTTTTATTAAATTTAAAGCGCCTAAATCTTCTTCAATGATAGTAAAACTTTTTGAAGTTGAAGTTTTAGTTTCTGGTACCTTTATAACCAAAACTGTTCCTCTATCATTTTGACCAACTCATCTCGTCTTAAACCTCCAAAAACACCCATTACCAATATGACTTTGTGTACCAAGTAGATATCATCAGGAGCCTTCTTAATAAATTTTAATATTTGTTCTCCTTCCAAAACTTTAGACTTCTTCGGGACGTATCCTTTCGACTTAACTTTTAAAAAAGATATGAGACGATGGTATTGCGAAATGTCTATATTTTCATAGACCATCAACGTAGACCTTAGGGTGGAATACTTGGTCCAGAGAGAGTTCGGACTGTATTTTTCCGACTAAAAATAAGTTTGTTAAACATATGTATTAAAATAAAATCAATAACTTACCAGTTCCTGGAAATATGCCATTAAAACGTTTTCGGTTATTTGAAGAATTGCGTTCGCATCTTTCCAAATACCAAATATGCCATACTCCCGATCATACTGTTGCCTTGATTTAACTGGCAAAAGATTTTCGGTCGCTTTTATGGCCTTTTCTCTTATATTTTGTGGAATTTCTTCCATTTTGAGCAAATCGTTAAGTAAAAAATGCCAACTGACTAACTGACAGAAACATCAAAGTCAAACTTAACACCAGTCATTATCTACTTACGTATACAGGTACAGATGCAACTTATTTTTTTATTATGCGAATAAATAATGTAATTAGTCATTGAAAAACTCTTTTTTGGGTAAAACATAAAGCATTGTATGCACCACGGGCTTTACTGGACTATAATGCCCATCAGGTCGAAATCTAGCCCTCGGGCTATTTCGACCTTCAGGGCATTATAGTCCCAGTAACGCCCTTGATACATAAATAGCTATATTGTTGTTAGTTTATACCTATTTTTAGCTAAATTATATTTTTCTTTACTTAAAAAAATATTATTTTTATATTTTATTCCTTTTGTTTTAATTTCCCAAGTATTTTTTCAAATTCGGTAATTTTTTTAAATCGTTGTGCCACCTATTTTTGGCCATAAAAATCGAAAAATAGAGATGTCGACATGTTTTTTTGCATTTTGTTCTATTTTACGGCGAACTTACAAATCTTTTAAGAAAAATAAAAAAAAATATTTTGAAAATAGGTATTTTTTAAGTTTTTCGTCAATAAAATGCATCCATTTAGGTTTAGCAATTTCTAGTGATTTGTTTTATATTCTACATGTAAAGACAAAATAATCCATTTTTTTTAATATATTTTTTTTATTTTTCAAATATTTTTTTTTCTACAATAATGGTATTTTTGTTTTTTTTTAACTATTCTATTTTTTACATCCCAAAAAAGTGGGGCGGCGATTCCAACCAGCAACCTCAGATTCTACAAGAAAAAATACACAAGTTCCCTTTTTACCTTTTTTTTATTACGAGGAAAGACACAAATAGGGTCCTTTTCAGTTTTCTTTGAATAACCATGTACAAATAAGATTTTTTATAATATTTTGCACACAAAGCAAACTATTGTTAGCAAATTTTTATTACGATATAACAGATTTTGAAACGAAAATGAAAACCGATTTCTTCATAATCCATATACTTTAATAGGAATACACCAGACAATAAACTTACTCAGGTGAACCAACCTAACGGTCAAGGCCGTTGGTTATACGGCCTTGCAACCATATGTGAAACCTAATTGACTGTGATTATTCAAAGCAGAACACTCTTGTACAATAATATTTTGTTCTGATGAATATAAATTGTAAAGTGTAACAAGTAAGGTAACAATTTAATTTACAATCGCATATTGTGTTGTAACAAGGATGGTTGACACGATATGTGTGTATAAGCTTTACATTTTAGTACAAGGAGACACCTTAAATGTTGTGGTAATTTGTGTGGTCTTTTTTTTTAATTTGCAACAAATAAATATAAGTCTCTTTTGTTCCTAAAAAAAACCGTTTAGGCGTTTCAGTGGTAGTGATGAGCAAAGCAAGACCAAGACCAAGACCAAGACCGGGCTAGTCTTGGTCTTGGTCTTGGTCTTGCAAGTCTGGTCTTGGTCTTGGTCTTGCAAGCCCAAAGAAGGTCTTGGTCTTGCACCACCCGGTCTTGGTCTTGCTGCAAGAGTCTTGCTAGACTTGCTTTTTTTGTAGTAATAATTTAAACTAAGCAATCTTTAATAAAATATATATATTTTTAATACTTTCAAATAAATAAAGATGAAGACTATATTTTTTGCTTTAAAATTTTAAAACATACCAATTTTAACCTTACATGTACATTTAAATTATTTGAATAAAAAGGATATTTTAAATGTAGGGGTTTATTTATTTATAGCCCTTCATTTTAGTGATGGGAAATATTGAAATTTTCTTTGAAGAATCATATAAAATTACAATACTGAGTACTCTGAGGGCAGAAAAAAAACTTTTAATTTCAACCAGATGTGAAATTGAATGAAAATGATTCTGATATGTAAACATTGGTTTCTAATTAAAAAAAAAAGGTATTTAGAAAACTTTTCTGTTCAAATAAACTTTCTATGTTCAAATTAGTCAAACGTTTGCCGTACAAAGTTTGTACAAATACTTTATAAACATTCTGCATATACAAGGTGGCTCGATAGTGCGACAAAGATCGATATATCCGAAACCGTTCATAATGGTAAAAAACTGAATATACAAAAATTATAGAAAAAAGGGCGTAAAATGTAAAATTATTTTTTATTTCAGAATTTTTCAAAAAATTCACCACCACTTAAGAAAACTTCCTTATTTTTAGCTTTTAACCTAAAATAGAAAAATTATAGCAAAACATTGATTTAAAAATATCGCTTCCCTGTATATTATGCTGGAAATTCTTGAACTGTCATATAGGTACCATGTCGACGTAGATGGTTTTTTATATATCATTTTCGGTTTTGACAAAAATGACGTCATCATTATACTTTTGGTATTGTTTTGACTTTTCCGTCTAAACCGGAAGTGAAATTTAAAATACATTTATATAAAAAGTATTCCTATAGAAAATGACAAATATATTTTTTATTAAACCATCACTTTTACATTTATATCTTAGTTTAAAGGAGAAATCTAATGATGCCACTTCTTACAGTGTGGCACAAAAATAATGTTTTCCTGGATTTTGATCCAGTAAGTGGCATCACTAGATACCTAATTTAAAAAAAACATTAGGAATAGGTAAGTAATTTTCAGCTTCTATAACTTTTGTACTTTTAGTTTTCCTCTGTCGTAAACGGTTTTGGGGATATCGAGCTTTGTCGGACCATTGAGTCACAATCTTATTATTTTTGAAACATGTTACTGAATCTACTACTTATCGTTTTTAGATAATTTTATTAAAAAACGAAGTGATCGATTTAATTATTATTTTATTAAAAAAACCTGTTACTCATAAAATAATCGCCTTTTTAGGCAGATCTCGACACATTTTTTGTCATGTCTGTATGAAATACCCCTGTATATTGAATATAAAAATTAAATATTATAATTTAAAAAAAAGTGACAAAAGTGCAAGAGTCTTGCAGGTCGGTCTTGGTCTTGCGTAGTCTTGCACACCTCGGTCTTGGTCATGGTCTTGGTCTTCCATACCCCGGTCTTGGTCTTGGTCTTGCAAGCAAGAAGGCGCTTGGTCTTGTCTCGTTTGGTCTTGCTGCAAGACCAAGACAAGACCCAAAACAAGACCGGTCTCGCTCATCACTATTCAGTGGCTTGCAAATTTTCATTTATTTGAAGATAAAAACCCACAGTACCGAGTATTTAGGGTTTAGACAAAGTCTTATCTGTTTCTGGTTGTGTGTACGACGAGGTGACAAGCATATTTTTGCTATTTTTAATTATACAATCAAATTTTTTGTTTAAAGAAGAGGTAATTTTTTTTTCAATATATTCATCAAGTGTAATATTCGTAAGCTTCGCTCTGCGACAAAGGCCAGCTAAAGCAAAAATGGTGCTTTCTTTAATCATAAGATAAGTTTCATTCGAAGCTGACATCATATGTCTTTGCTAAAAATATGAGGTTTCCTTGCTCGGAAAACAACATTTTGCTTTTTTGGCAACAATTAAAATTTATAAAACTTGCTTATGTCCAGGTGTATTAGACTAGTACCTTAGTAAGTTCGCAAAAGTACGCCAAAAGTACCTCTCCTTTCATGCGTTTGATTTTCTTCTTCTTAAAAATTGGGTCGATATATTGCTGCTCGTATCTTTTTTTATTATTTACTAGGTAATAGGTTCATATTCACCTCATTGGCAGCCTTCACAATATCTTTAGAAAGGTCTTTGTCGGAATAATCCATTAGTTGGCTAATTAAAAACCCTCAAGTCTAAGAAATATTTTGACAAACTTTGACGGCTTAGAACATTACTTTTGTTGCCAAAAAATAATACAGAACAAAATCTGGTTTGATTGTTATTTGACCTAATATTTTTAAAATTTTACAGAAACTTCAAAAAAATTTTAAAGAAAAATTGCATATAAAAAATAGACAGGGTAGATTAAAATAAGCATCCAAATTAATAGGTATTATTATTAAGAAGTGATTCAATTTAATATTAAGCCAATTCGGTACGGTATTAGGTCTAAATAAAGATAGTTATACTTTTCCGCACTAGTGTGGAAAAAATTACTTTTCCGCACTGGTGAGGGAAAGTGACACTTTCCGAAATACGTGAACAAAAGGAGACGAAATATGCACGGTCGTAGAAAACTTATATTTAAGGCTCCAATTTTGATTCCCTTTTCGCCATTTTAACACTTGTACTTGTCCTGAATTAACCAATAGATTTTGGCATATTATTATGCTAATAAGTTTACACATACATATAGGGTTTTCATATCGTCTCTTTTAGATCCAGGACATATGAGTCCAAAAATCCGGACAAATCCGGACAGTTAAAAAATATATATAAATAGATATAAGTAAATAATAAATACAGATAAATAAATTTATAACAATAAAAGCTAAATTAAAATTAAAATAATTTAAAAAATATTTAAATAATTATTCTATTATATGCATTAAACCTAAATAAAAGCCTTATATGGTAACATAAAACATAAAATTCTCGGGTATGGCAACATAAAACATAAAGTTTTCAGGTAAAAACAAAATAGCATGTGTGGTAAAAAAATAATTAATTTAAAAACTATATAATAATTTTATACTTTATATTTATCTGATTTCCAGACTTCATTTCAGACGGAACTATTTTCTGGTAATAATATAAAGTTACAAAACTCAGAACAGGTCATATCGAAATTAAATATGGTCATTATTATGCCTTTTAGAGATGCTAGTTTTAGGCTATTTTGATCTTAACGGCGTAACGGCAAAAAATAATTCGCATTATTTTAACATAACTTTAATGGAGATCAATGCTGAAAATAAACTGACACTTTTTGTGGTATGAAAAATTATGTTTTCCCGGACTTATATTAAAAATGCGTCCGGACGTCCCCGGACATCTTGAAAACACGGACATGTCCGGGCAAATCCGGACGTATGGAATCCCTACATACATATAAAACCAAACAAAATAATCAAAAAACAATAATATTAAATTTTAAAAAATATTTAACTAACAGTTTGTCTTAAAATAAATTAAACACATTCCAAATATACCGTGTGTTGATAAATGACAACTAGCCCAGTTCAGGTTATAAAAGGTATAATTTAATCTACTAATCTACGCTGAAATATAAGCATAGATAATAAGTTCTTAACCACCGGCGACAGAGCATTATTAAGTCTTAAGCACAAAATTAACTCTTGCATGTGAGCTGTTCGAGCAAATTAAACATCAAAATTATTTTTTAATCTAACCTTATATGAATGTCTTTTTGATCGGGGAATCAAGTATAATTATTGTTGTCAGTTTATACCTGTTTTTTAGCTAAATCATATTTTTCTTTACTTAAAAAAAAACAAGTTTAAACACATTCGTGTGTTTATTTAGTTGTGAATTCCGAACTTTTTGAATAAAAAATAAGTCTCTTGGCCTAAAAGAATAAAAATCCAGCTTTTAGCGAAAGTACAAACTGTCAGTTTATTTATTTCGGGTTGATGGATATGGGTCAATAAGCTTAAATAAACCCTTTTTGATGGGTATTTAAGTACTGAAAAGAAAGTGGTGTTATATAAAGAAACTTTTATAACCGCTGTCCATATAAGCATAATTTTAATCTTAATAACATTAACTAGTTGTTTAATTGAGAAATGGGAGCATAAGTTATATATGCAAAACATAAAGGGGTCTACACTCTAAAATAGCACTAAAAATACTAAAGTTGTACTCCATTTTTTTTTCATAGTGTTGCCCTTTAACGTGTATATCTGCTTAAGCAACTTTAAGTTGGTTTTGTTCTTAAATTTTAAATAAAACTGGTGCAGTAATATAAATTTATATTTAATTAACTCATTTATTTTACTCAAATTTGTGTGCTAATGCTCATTGGTATGATGCTCATCACGGATATATGAGTGAAAAGGTAGTGTTGATCGACTAGACTGAATACAAAGATTTTTAATTATCTGGGGGATGCGGTCTACTAGTATACAGGATACAAGAAGAAATGAGAACAAAAAAACCATTTTTAAAAATTGTCGTAAGAAATTTTTGACCCCCCATTTATTGCTTTAAATATTTAAATTGGAAAAAAATGTTTTATACAAAAATATTTTGGTTTTTGCTGCTCTATATTTTGCGAACAACGTTATGTATACAGGGTGTATCAAAAAGCCCGTACAAGGACAAAGTAAATTTTTTAAATGACTCCTTTTTTTTGTTAAATTTATTGTTTTCTACATAAAATTCTAGATATTTTTTATCTGGCATATCATATCCCTATATTTCATTGTTTGCGAGATATTCTCATTTAAATACAAATTTAGAGTGAAAAAATCCGGTCATCTCTTAATGTTGTTTTACGTTTCTATGGTTTAAGCGGTTTTTGTAGAGTGACAAAACAGCCATAGTAATAATTAATAAGTAATTAGACATCACATGACGAGTAGAAATATTTAACCTTAAACAAGAAAAAAAAAACGATTAAAACATTTTTTTACAAATTATTAAAAATGTCATTTTCACATTTTTATTAATCTCTATAGCATATAATATGGTTATTATGCAACTCTCAAAAAACCGCTGAAACCATAGAAACGTTAAACAACATTAAAAGATGAGCGGATTTTTCCCTTCTAATTTTTTATTTAAATGCGAATATCTCGAAAACACTTAAATATAGAGATATGATATGCTGAATAAAAAAAAAGGAATTTTATGCAGAAAACAAAAATGTAACAAAAAATATGAATGTACGGACTTTTTGATACATCCTGTATACATAACGTTGTTCGCAAGTATAGAGCAGCAAAAATCAAATTTTTTTGTATAAACCATTTATATTTAATTATATATATATAAATATATAATATTATATTAATATTATTATATATATATATATATATATATATATATATATATATATATATATATATATATATATATATATATATATATATATATATATATATATATATATATATAAAAAATAATAATATAAAACGTGTATATCATACAACAGTAAATTATGACAAACAGCTCCTATAAGGGTTCAAAAATGAATTTTATTAAAATAAAACATCTTTATTCCCACAAGCATTTAAATATACTGAAATGCAAAAAGGGCTAGTTTGGAACATGCGGCGTATTCCACCGGCTATCGTATAATTTGGCTCTATTTCACTCCAGAGAACGATATTTCACTTTACCAGTTTGGTGGAAGTGCATAACTTTACACCCTTACCGATAGGGGGGATTGGGAATAGAATGCGGAAGTTTCAGGCTTAGAATTTTATAACCCGGTTGTGGTTATACGGGTTTTGGTCAGATTTCTTTATGAAAGGAAATTATAGAAAAGTTGCCACAATAAATTACGCTCTACCAAAAAAATCGAAATTATATTCAAATAGTTTCAGTAAATATAAATTCTGGCTTCCTTTCTAGATGAGTTTATGGCAAACTATATAAAAATAAATTTACTACTGAAACAGATGTTGCATTGCTCCCAAAAATTAAAGCCAAACTACAAGGGCATATTAGAGTAAAAAAATATATAAAAAATAGCTTTTACTGCCAAAATTCATTGAAAAATCAAAGCAATTAAATTACCCTTTTTGTTAAATGCCCTTTACTGCCCCATTGATACCGACGGTGAGTTTAATATTTTTTCCCATGATATATTTTAGGCCAAGTGAAGATGTCCAATGGCAATAGAGTTATTTTATCTGTTTTAATACTTTAAATTAAGTAAAGAACATTATTAGTAAACTAAAATGTTTTTATTTTAAAAGCTGTTGTATGTTTAACAAGGATTATTGGGGGAGTATATCACTTTTGACAGCTCATATTTTTTAAACGCGTTATATATTAAATGATGTTATATTTTATTTTTAAGAAGTACCAAATGTTTTGGAAAAATGCCTATTTTTGCTAGTTATTTATAATAATATAATATATTTGTTGTAAAAAGATTGGAACTTAAACAAGTTGTTGGTGATTTGACTCGTTTTTATTTTTATAGCAATTTTAGTTTAAATAAGAACTTGATTTTACCTACAGTGTATCTTAGTACCAAACGTATTCATCATATCACATCATATAAGGTTAGTTACAACTTTTTAACCACAATTTTTTGTTTAAGAGTGTTTCTTAATTTTTACAACTTTTATCAAAAACCTGGCCTATATATCAGCTTTAGAAAAAACACTTTATTAACTAATTTAACAAATTTTTTAAAGTGTTACCACTTTAAAATATTGTTAAATTGCTTTGTTACTGGACTAAAACAAATACCAAACTAGTAAAACCAATCTTTATAATCCCTATTTAGTCTAAGAAATCCTTTAGTAAACATACGAGAATAAACCGCAAGTATTTTGGACATGTAGATGATAAGGCGGTTTAGTTTAGATAAAATGTAAAAATACGTGCAATTCTCTAGACTCTAGATATCATGAATTTGAAAACATTTTCACATTAGTGAGATTGTATCTAGGTGTTCCTTTAAACAGATAAATTTAATTTTTAAACGCATTTGATAATTCTACTTGGTTTTTTTTATTCATTTTACTACATTTTAGAGCAAACTTTAGTTGTCTTTAAGATAAAAGTAATTTAATATTAAATATATATGTAAATTCGGCTAGATAACAATTTCAAATCAAATAACTACATACTAACATTTTTAACTTCATAAATATTATTTTATATTTAAGTAAATTATGTGCAGAAACATAATCAGCTAAAAAAGGATTATTATGTACTAGGAAAAGGAAGTGCGGTACCTTAGTACTTGGGCATTAAGGCTGTGTGAATTGTCACAAGATTAAAAAAATATAATTACCTCTGTGTAAAAATAGAGGCACATAAGAATTTCACAAGTTAATTTCTAAAAATAAAAATTAAACAAAACAAAGATTACTTAGAGGCTATATCTTGCAATCCGTAGCGTATGTTTGAAGGACTAGAAAAGGCTCAGGCTTTCCACTTTTTGAAATAAAGTAAATAGTTTTAGGAAATAATTTAAGTTTCTTGGGCAAACTTTGCCACTGCTTGCGATTTCTACTTAACGCATTATTTTGTACTAGGTTTAGTTATTGTTTACAAGTTTGATCTATTTAAAATCTTAAAAAATTAATATTTTAAATAAATGATATGAATTTTATATACAACAGTTAAAAAAGCTTTTGAGTTATGATTTCAAAACGGCATCACCTTTTTTATTTGTAGTAAAGGGATAATTTGTGTACTTAATATTTCTAGGTTAAAATTATGCAATCTATCTTCAATTTTTTCATTTTGCTTCTCTCGTATTTTTGCTGAAATATTTTTCCGGCTTAGAGTGGCTTATTAAGCTTAGTGTTACCCAATTTGTTATTTGCACAAAGAGGCTAAAAAATTTGTACGCTACAATTTTGCCAATTAACCACGACTTTATTTAGTTACCTTATGATTAGATAAATTGAATAAGTTTACAAAGGTAGTCTCGTTAATTTGGGCTTTTACTCGTACTTGGTTAATAAGAAAAGCTCGATTTTTATGGCCAAATAGATTTTTTTATGTAAAGGATATATAAAGGCTGGTGACGAATGTTATAAGACTACTTTTACCTTTAAAGTAACTCTATTAACTTCTAAGTAATGTCATTTGGACAAGACCTCTAGTTTAACCTGGATTTCAAACAAAAGGCACGCGGGTTTCGCCGTTATACACACATAGCCGGCAGGGGGTCAGAGATCCGTCGACCCCTCCTGGATTTTTAAAAATTATTTAAAAATTAAACATTTCGGTTTAAATCTTAAATTTACAATATCGCTCTAGAATTTAATAAATATGATATTATTTAAAATTAAACTTGTAGTATTTTTTACTTGTGTTTTAATTTAATTAATTTTGCAGTAAATTAACCTAAATTTGACTCCCAAATCCATTTTTCTTTGGCGGCGGCCCTGGTTACATAACAAACTACTGTGTGCGCCCAGTGTTGCCCAACTTCGCTGATGTTTTAAAACAGGCAGTTATTTTAGGCATGAAATAGAAAAATTTATGTAAACAGGTGTTACCAAGTGTCAGTTAAGATTTAAGTTTCAACTTTAACATTTACTTGTAATAACTGTTTTGCCTAGATCTTAAAATACTGTAAAAATTTACACTTTAAAGTATTATAATTTAAGTGTCATTTGAAAATAGGTTATGTTTAATCGCAAAGGGCGATTGACTTTAAGTCACGACAACAAATTTTAAATATTTTCATTAATTGATCTTTATAAAGTTATAGATCTAAAGAATAATTTAAAAACTTTAAAAATAAGAAATTTATACATTTAGATGGCAAATATGTCAGTCACTTCAAGCTTTAAAAAGAGAGTAAACACTGTATAAAAATTAAACGATGCCCAAATAAAATTAACAATATTTAAATTACTTTAAAATTAGATTATTGCAGGTTAATTTTTAACTAGAAGTTTACATACCCACAATAGACCAGTTTTTTTTTACTAGCCTTTTAAGAATCAAAGAGGTTATGACTTACTTTTATGTTCCATATTTGTTATCTACATTAAAATACAAAGATTATCCTTAAACTAAAAATATTTTTTTAAGGTAGACATTATTAGTAATGCCAATTTTTAATTTCATATAATTTGCTTTAATTCTTAATTTAAACAGTAACCAAATAATTCCATGGTAATTTTCAAAACTCACAAGAGTAGATTTTCATTTTACAGCAATATCATTTTTAACCTTTTTCAAATATTTTTATGCGCAAAACTGAAGCAGACAACGAACCAGGTAATTTCTTAAGGTAGACATTTTTGGTATTGCCAATTTTTAATTTTATATAATTTGTTTTGATCCTTTATTTAAACAGTAACAGAATAAATCCATGGTAATTTTCAAAACTTACAGAGTAGAGTTTCATTTTTACAGCATTATCATTTTTAACCTTTTCAAATATTTTTATGTGCGAAACTGGAGCAGACAACAAACTAGGTAATTTTTTAAGAAAGACATTATTAGTATTGCCAATTTTTAATTTCATATAATTTGCTTTGATCTTTATTTTAAACGGTAACAGAATAAATCCATGGTAATTTTTAAAACTTACAGAGTAGATTTTCATTTTTACAGCATTATCATTTTTAACCTTTTTCAAATATTTTTATGTGCGAAACTGAAGTAGACAACAAACTAGGTAATTTTTTAAGGTAGACATTATTAGTATTCCCAATTTTTAATTTCATATAATTTGCTTTAATCCCTAATTTAAACGGTAACAGAATAAATCCATGGTAGTTTTCAAAACTTACAGAGTAGATTTTCATTTTTACAGCATTATCATTTTTAAACTTTTTTATGCGCGAAACTGGAGCAGACAACAAACTAGGTTATTTTTTAAGGTAGACATTATTAGTATTGCCAAGTTTTATTTCATATAATTTGCTTTGACCCTTAATTTATATAGGGTGTTCAAAAAATAGACGGAGATATTGTAATGGGCGATTCCTTGTTTAAAATTATGAGAAAACGTTTCTATAAACATGGGTCCGGAAATGCACAGTTTTCAAGATACAGGGTGATAACTTTTTAAAAAAATATTAATTTTTTATTAATATTTTAAAACATATTTACTCGATTCTTTTAAAATTTGGCAATATTATTTGCTGTATTAGAAAGCGGATTTAGGCATAAATAGATTAAAATTATAAGGTCCAGTGGCATCCCGGAGGGCATTTTAGCGAATAAAATTGGCAAAAAAATGTACGCCACTGCCTTTTTTGCAACTTTAATATTTGTTGCTTGATTAGGCGTCTTGTTGAAGAAACTCTTAGTAAGATTCGCCGTTTAATCTTAAGGGTAAAAAAGGGCCCAATTAAATTGTCACCAACAATATCCATCCACACATTTAAAGAAAATTGTTTCTGGTGACGACATTGTACGTAAGCATAAGGATTTTCTTTACTCTATAGATGAGTGTTAGGAAAATTAACAATACCATCCCGCGGAAATCCAGCTTCGTCCGTAAAAAGTATGGTTTTATTAAAATTTCTGTTATTATTAAACTTTTCGTAATACCATTGGCAAAACTGCAAATGAAGCAGAAAATCTCTTGGTAGTACTGCCTGCACACGTTGAACATGAAACGGATACAAAAGTTGTTCGGAGAGAACCTGTCACACAGTGCTGTTGGAATGATTATCCCCTAATCGAGCTGCTATAATCCTGGTACTTATACCAGGATTTTGTTCCACGGTACGTAAAAATGACTCCTCAAACTCAGGTGTTCTTACGAACCTCGGCCGGCCTCTATCATTGGTGGGAGTGGCAAAAACATTACAAAAAAGAAACAAGAAAATTTACCTCTTTCCCGTAATCTACGGTCTACGCTCTCAAAGGTTTTACTATGTGGAAGTTGCCGTTGGGGAAACGCTTCTGCATACAGGCGCCTCGCAGCGTAACAGTTACTGTAAGCACGTGCATACATTACATGCATGTCTGTCATTTCCTCAAAAGTGTAATTTTCCATCACAAAAACCGGGATAAAAATTTTTAGAGAAATTTTGACAAGAAAATTAGATAAATAACTTTTCTAGAAGAACTGACGCTTGTCAGTGTCAAACCTCCATGCAGAAATTATTTTTTGGTTTCCAAGACACCTGTGATTTTTTTAGCAAAAATTTATATACCAATTTTGTCCAGTGGCATGCAATGAAACCGTTTTTTTTTTTTTCGAAAACGATGTGGGATACGAAAAAAATACAAGAGGTAAAGTTGTATTTTTAGACGCTTCATCAAACAACAAATATTAAAGTTGCAAAAAAGGCAGTGGCGTACATTTTTTGCCAATTTTATTGGCTAAGATGCCTCCCGGGTCGCCACTGGACCTTATAGTTTTAATCTATTTAGGGCTAAATTAACCTCCTAATACAACCAATGATATTGCCAAATTTTAAAAGAATCGAGTAAATATTTTTTAAAATATTAATATTATTTTTTTTAAGTTATCTTCCTGTATCTTGAAAACTGTGCAATTCCGGACCCATTTTTATAGAAACTTTTTCTCATAATTTTAAACAAGGAATCGCCCATTACAATATCTCCGTCTATTTTTCGAACACCCTGTACAGTAACAGAATAAACCCATGGTAATTTTCAAAACTTACAGAGTAGATTTTCATTTTACAGCATTATCATTTTTAACCTTTTTCAAATATTTTTATGCGCGAAACTGGAGCAGACAACAAACTAGGTAACACCAACCTAATAAGCCACTTTGCACCGGAAAAGTTCTACGGTAAAAATGCGACAAGAAAATGGGACATTTGTGGACACGTTTCAGGATTTTGTTCTGAAAATAAAAAGTGTATTTTGATGTAAATAAAAATATGGAAATATATGCAGTTTCCTGAAGATGCTCTATACTTTATTTAAAAAGGGTTGTCAGGACCTAAGTGGTTGTTATTATAGAAAATGTTTGTAGTAATCTTTGTGAATGCGGCAGTGCAAATCTATTAGTCTAATAATATAATTTTTATATTCCACTATTTTGCACCAAAATTTTTGGAACCTATTTAATAAGTAATATCATTATACCCTCAACTTTATTAGCCATCCAAAATTTTACATTTCGAGCAGATTAGTTCTGATTAGAGTTTAAGTGTGTGACTCATAATTTAATATATAACACTACCACTAAGTTTTCAGATATACCTCATAGTATCCTTATATTTAAAAAATAATGTAAATTAGCCCTGTTGTGTATTTTTTTCCGAAGAATTCTTAAAAGCATTTAAGAAAATGATTTGAATTAAACAAAAGAGATACGACATAAAATTAATATTTTCTTAATGGGATACCTTATTTATTGTTTCCTTTTTAAAAACATATCAACGTGCATACATTTCAATGAAAAAAAAATCTTATTCATTTTTAGTAACAACAAAATTAATTAAATAATAAAATTGAAAAAGTTTATTGAAAATACCTGTATTGCCAAAAGAAAAAAGGCAATATTTTGTCAAAGTCTAGTCCTTATTACCAATTTTAATACAAATTGGTAAAAGATGGCCGCAAACATGTTTAGTCCTCGTTGGATGACTCTGTACACACAAGTTCGAAAATACTACACAATAATTGGAAGAGTTACTTAAATATAATAGTTATTTATAATATGTGTGTGTGCTAAAAGCGACATTTTATTTTGTGAGAAGGGAAGTTCGGAACACGACGCCGAAGGCGGAGTGTTCCATGCATTCGAACAAAATAAAATCACTTTTAGCACGTATATCATACACTATTTTTTCTACAAACGCCTTTAAAAATCCAAATTAATAATTTTATTATCGTCCACATTATTATAATTTTTAAAATCTAATTTCATCTAATTTATCCATGAAATAATTCGAATTTGTTGATTTGTCTTTGTTGACAAGTAACGTCAAATAATCGCGATTTCTTGTTCGATGGAAAGTGATTAAGAAAGATGCCAAAAAAATAGGTTTTCACCAATTATATTGATAATTTTTGTTAAAAATTAAATAGAAACACAATTAGCAAAACCTGCTAAATAACACGGAAAAATTACTTTTCTATTTAAGGTTTAATTATCATTGTATTTAAATAGCGCCACCCCTAACCAATCAAATTCAACATGGATGCCAAGTCTGTTTAGGAACACGATATCGAAATCGTATCGATTTTAACGAAATGCTAAAATGCGAAATGCTTTAGACTTTACACTAAAACACACCAGACTACCTAAATAGTTTAATTGAATAAAACATAAAAACTTACATCAAAATGGTTTTCACAACAATAATAGGCATGTCCGGATTTTCAATACCTATTAGCAGCACACCAGGCTTTTCCTATCGTCTTGTATTGAAGAGAAAAGAATATTTTTAAGATCCAAACTCGGACGCTTCTGGTTTCGCAATATATAATTACACTTTTTCATTAAAAATAACGAAATTTATCTAAAAGGGTTCATATCAAGGAAAGTTTGCACTATAATAATAATTGGAATATTTGGAAAGAACACACTATTTACAAATTAGAAATTATTATCAAATATTAGAGTTACAGGTTATACAGGTTGAATTGACAATATGACAATTGACAGGAAAGCCAACTTTGTAGATTTGCATATCGATATTTGATACAGTTTACGAATAACAAAGCTCACAAAGAGAAATTCACCAATAGATTTTGGGCGTCTCACGGGCCTACAAAATTCAAACTTAAAATTGATTTTTGAACGTTTCCGAGGCTAAAAATCGGGAAAAATATTTTTCCTTTATTTTTGTGCTTTGCAATAAGCTAATAAAAAAAACGAAAAACGCCTATTGTTGCTTCTAATGAGTTAGGAATTTACATACGATGATTATTTGATCTAAGTAACTTGTTTGTAATTTTATCTGGTTAAGTAAATCAATTTAGACAAGTCTAAAAGATCATTTTAACACCAGTGTCATAAAATGACATTTCGACACTGACAGCATGCATTAAAAATCAAACTTTTTCTGAAGTTTGTAGAAAAATATATTTTGGCAATGGTGACAACTCCTTGATTTGGTATTGCGTAGATTACTGGCCATTTTATAAAATAATTTATCATTATTAGGATATAAAGATTGCTGAAAATGGTCAAGCTTTATTGTCTATGATAATTCTTTTGAAAATAATTTTATAATCCATAGGGTTCATCTTGATACGGCTTTACGTATTAGGTCCCTTGCTGAAAGCACAATCTCTACAAGTTCTGCGTAAGTCTTTTATATTGCATGGCTTTTGAATCGGTAAAGCCTTTCTCAGAATTCTTTAGATTATGTATTCTCTTTCTCACAGGGCATTTAGTGCTATGGTCTTTGGAACTCTTCCACACGGTTATTAATATACCAAAGTTTTATTGACATACCACTCTTATTAATAGATTTTCTTCAGTTTTTACAATGATCCATATGGCATAATAACTTTTATGTTTCTGATACTTCAAATCAACTTTCGGATCTTCTCGTTATTCTTTAAAAATCTCTTCGGAATACAATTCTTAAAAGTACTGGACACGAGTATCATGGTAATCAAAAGTAATCCGAGTTTTCTGGTTTTCATTAACAAGGCATCTATGATTAGGCCTCAAAATTTGAACGATTCAAAGTTACCTTTCCGTAAACTCTTTAACCAAGCTGCTTGTTGTCCTTTGAAGTTTTTTAACTTTAAACCTAACAACTGTTTTAATGATACACCTAAATTCGCTATTACCAAGCAAGCGTCATACAATTTTGTAATTTTATTGGGATGCATGGCTGGATGGGATGCAGATTTCCAATGATTGAACACTTATGTGTCACTTTCGGTTTAATCGGAAGTGCTACCAATGTTGCTATTTTAAATGGAACATCCTGTAAATTAAAAAAAAAAGACTTTACAAAAAATATTAAGAAAATACATGTGCCACATGCTACACTTACCCTGACTAATTTTTGTGAAAATTTCGTTCAAAAATATCATACTAACCGCCATTTTTATCGTTTGGTTAAAAAACAAATAAAGGTGGAAAAGAATAACGCGATTTTTTAAACTTATTTAATGGGCCTTATTTCTGGATGCCCTAAAAAAACAACTACCGGTTTTACTGAAAGTTCCACATAATTTTGCTTTTGGAAATAAACAACTTCAATAGTTAAAAGGAAGCCGTAATTTTAACAATTGTTTCTTAATCTTTTTTGTTAATCATATTACATCACTAAACCCGAAGATATTAATAGTGTATCACATGTATTAAAAAATCCTAATAAAGTAATAAACATGACACTCCTAGTTTTTTTGTGTCAGATTTGAATACTCTTTAATCATGCTGACCACCCTACCGGAGCTGACGATAATTGTATTAAAATAATTGAAAAATCGTATTCAATTAATTTTTATTAATTAGATTACTTTAATTTAATTACTTTTCGGAAAAGGTAATTAAATTTGGATTATCAATTACTAGGATAATGTAATTGCAATTGGTAATTGATTTTCACGAATCCCAAGTAATTTAATTACTTAGAAACTAATTCGATTACTTATAAAGTAATTGAAATAATTACAAATTAATTCAACTACCTGATAAATAATTGAATTATTACGAAAAATTCAATTACCTTTCTTTATAAAAAAACTGCGGGAGTTTTGGCCAGCCAGAAAGAGCAACACAGCGGGCCGCTTTATATCCGGCAAACACGGCCTCTGCGCCCATTTAGTTTTTTCGATTGATGCTTACCGCCCCCGTTTTTATACTTTTTTTTGTGGATAAATCTGTTAATATTTGGGGTGGAATAAAACAAAATTCTTATTTTAGGATCATTTAATGTTAAACTTGCCTAGAAAGCACTTTGAATAGTGTGATGTGCGCGTAAGATGCTTATTACATAAAAATTTTCTTTGTTTAGTGTATCGTGTTTAGTATATGTTCTAATTTAAATAGAGTAATTGCTAAAATATTTAATTACTTTTAGTTTTAATTAACAATTGAATTACTTTAACAAACATGCTAGTAATTGGTAATCGTAATTTACTACTACTTAAAAGAGTAATTGATAATTGTAATTAAATTACTTTTTAAAAGTAATTGCGACAGCTCTGCACCCTACTCTATAGCCCCTTGTTTCCAAAGGGTTATGACCGCCACTGGGTCCATTTATAACTGTTATTTACGGGAATGATGCAAGGGCCTCGCAAAATCAGGAAAACCTGTAGTGCAAAACTTTAAAACATTTTCATATTTTTTTCTAATATTTTACATTTTCTCGTTAAAGTTTTCTAAGCGTAAACTGGCTTATTAGGCTACATTTTACCCAATTTGTTATTTCCGCCGGGTCGGTGCACAAAACTATTTAAAAAAGGTAAAAAGTGGAAACGTTGCAAAATTTAAATTTACGGCTGTGGGTTTACCAATTAGCAGGAAGTTATATTGGGTATGTTTAAAGGTTAAATTTTTTACTTTTTTATTATTTTATTGTATACACATAAGCAATAAAAAAATGTAATTACATTTTTGTTTCCTTTTTGAACGTGTTAAGGACCCTAGCAGAGCTGGGACGGATCCTTCAAAGACGAAATCGATTCACGGATCCGGATCCTCGTGAAGGAATCGAATCACCAATACGGAATGAATCGAATCCAGGAAATCGATTCCTATATATCGGATCACAAATCCGGATCATCTGTAATTTTTATACTTACAAATGGTACGATACGAATGATACTACATAATCCAGATGATTAATCAAGTGTCAAAGATTTTAGCACGAAGCCCGAGCCGCGATATATAATTTTAGTCTCATTTTGAAGTGCTATCTGTATTTCTTTGACAAATTAGTTTTTGGTTATTCTTCAATTTTGAATATGTTATTTCTGAGATCAACATAAATCCACCCTTAATAGGCATGAGCTAAATAGCGATATTTGCATAACGCCGTTATCGGCGATCGCGATTTTTAAATAACGGCGATTTAAAAGCGTTATCGCGATCGCGACTTTTGCACTACGTCAAACTAGTGTTTTCATTATTTGCGGCTATTAGCGCTCTCGAGTGATTCATTTTGCTATGGCATATTAATTTCACTTGCCTGCCTCCTATTATACTGATTATAAACTGTAAAACTCGAGCTGCTGACTAGGAAACGTAGTTTTTTATGCAAAAATAAAGTAAAATACTTACTTCTTTAAATACACCTTCTTTTTGTTAACTATATGGAATAACTATATATAATATTATAGAAAACTGTAATTCTGCTTCATAGTTTAGTGAAATACGTTGCATTTCGCTCTATATCACTTAACGCGATTAGCTGTATTAAATGTTAGTTGACGCGATTTCGCATGTTTTAAAAAAATCGCTGTTTCTGTCAATCGCCGTTATTTGCGATTTCTGTCAACGTTTGCTATCAGCGATTTTTCAATAACGGCGATTAAATCACCGGTAGTGATATATCGCTTATCCCTAACCCTTAAGTGAAAAATTTTTCGAACTCTATTTCAAAACTTGCGATGCTAGATTTTCAAAAGGTTTTTAAATGTGAATCTTGAGATAACCTCAAGCGACTTATAAACGGGACATTTTATTGTAATTTTACAGAAAGTTTTACCAGTACCGTTTAATTATCCCTCTGCTTACATAATAAAAAAATGTATTAAAATTTTAAATTCATTTTTAGATGACATCCTGAATAGAAATCATTAAATGTCCCATTTAAAAGTCCCTTAAGGTTATCTTAAGGATAACAAAAATTATAAAGATCGCGTAATTAGAACTTTTAACATAAATCTAAGTAAAATGTATGCCCGTTTTTGGATAGCACACTCTATGGTTACGAAAAAAAAATGTTTCATTTAAATGTTGTTTCTCCGGACCTAAAAACAACATATTTTGGTTAAAAATCACATGTTAAGTGTGTTTCTTATTTTAAGATCTTAATAGGCAAATGTTTTAAAATTATTTATCCTAATTTCCAAAAATCAATGTGATGCTGATTAAGAATGCATTTACGCTACACCTTAGGGATCGGGGGAAAGGACGCGGAGACGGTGGGCGGAGACTAACAAACTCCCACTACCACAATTTTCGTATAGCCTCATTAAAAATATTATATTTTATTTAGGTTCTTCCAAATTCGGTGTGTCGATGCGATGTTGTTTCCCATTGCAAGCCTACAGGAGACGTTTTTTGGTAACTATTTTTCACTTAAATGACATAAATTATACACCATTTTAAAGGTGAGGAAATAATCTATGCCTCTGCTGTAACGGATTTTTGAAATATGAGTCGAGTTAAGAGAAAATAGTATCTAAACATAACCGATTTTGAGGGTGACTTTCACTCAAGGAAATATTAAAAACTAAATCCAAATTTAAAAAATTATTACAGCAGAAGCCTAGATTTAAGTGTTGGCTTTTATATAGTTTTTAAAAATTGTCGATAACTTATACCGTTCTTAAGAAAAACATTATTCCCCGAACCCCAAATTGGATCCAATTTTCGCGGCGCGAATGGACTCTTAAGAATCTTTGGTGAAAATTTGAAAATTTTAAATGAAAGGACGGATTTTGGCATTTATAGACCAATTTGACCTCAGATTCCGAATAAAAGATTTTAGGGGGGATAGGTCAAAATTTGAAAATTAAGAATCTTGGGTGAAAATTTGGAAATTTAAAATGTGATTTGGGATCCGATCCTTCCAAAAAGGAATCGATTCCGGATCATTTTAAAATTATATAACGAATTCGGATCACGAATCATATTTTTAAAAAGTAATCGATTCTAGCTTTCGGATCCTTAAAAAGGAATCGATTCCTGGATTCGATTCCAAAAGGATTCGATTCCTACCCAGCTCTGGACTCTAGAATGTAAAAACCGTGTTTCTTTTTTTCAAAGACATTTTTCTGTGTATGTCTGTCTACGCTGCCTGTGGAAGTACATTGGTGAAATTTTTTAAAGTTTAGAAATTAATAGAAATAAAAAAATTGTTTATTAAAAACTGAATTTCGGTCAAAAACGTAAATGTAAAAAACAGCCTAGCTGTTAAAAATAATAAAGATGTAAAACGAGACAAAATTACAAAAAAACAAATAAAAAACAAAAGCCAAAGTTATTAATAATACACACAATTTTTTTAACTTCCTACCTATTTTGCTGGGTGTATTTTTTTTTATCTTGGGACAGTCTACGAAGGCTGATGCCTAAGTACTAACGTACCGTGGGTGTTTTAAGTGTAAAGTATAAAAAAATTATAAAATTTTAAAATCCTCGACCCTAAACCTTTAAAGATGACATACATCTTTATATATTATGTCACATAAAATTTAAACCTTTCCTTAGGACCAATTACTTTTATTGAGTATTACGTCTATATAAAATTAATATTATTTCTATGTTCAGGAGGTATGGCGTCAACACAGAGACAGACTCACAACAGACATACATATAGATGGAAATGTAAAATCATAATTTTTGCAATCCAGAGTCTAGGAGACCTTAAAACTTAAACACCTGTAAATACTGCGAAATGCGATGTTTTAAAATTTCAACATTACTTTCCTCATACTACAAGTATCATAGCGCGATAACCAAAAACAAAATTTGTTTTAAAAATCAATGAATAGGTCTTGTTTATGGAAGATTTTTGCAATTCTTAGTCGTGCTTTCCGCAAATTTTTTGGGGGACAAAATTTGGAGTTTAAAGATGTATTAAAATGGAGTTGTGAGTTCTAAACTGCTCAACAAAAAGATCGTACCATTAAATTTTTAGACCCATTTTCAAACTGCTTTCGTATATCATGGTGTACAACACCAAATACCCTAATTTATGTTTAAAAATGTTTAAAACTTTAGGACGTTGTTGGAATTCCTACCATTCAGACCTAATGCCATAATAACGACGCATTTTTGGTGAATAAGTTTACAGGCACTTAAACAGCATAAATCGATTAACGGTAGAACCCGTTTCGAGATATTAACACAAACTTCAACTTCCATTTTTAAAACAAAACACACACATATGGTCCCTTTAGCGTTCAATAATTTACCCTATATTTAGGATTTCTAAATCAGCTACGTTTTTGGTATTTGTTGGCTCCGTATATTCATAAAATGATAACCTATCGAAAAGTGCTTAGGACACAAAAAATCTACATGAAATGAGCTTTCCGAATATGAAACACTCGTTGAAATCCGTCAATCCATTTGCCAGTTATAGCTTTTTAATGAATTGATTACCAAATTTTGATGTTTAGAAGTGTATCGCAAGCCCGAGGTCCTCGATTCAAAAACTGGCATAAACGTCTAGAGATATTGATATGACCTTGGTAACAACCCATATTATAACGACCAAAAAAATGACCACGGAAATGGGACACACTTGAATTTTTTGTAGCACTCTATTGATCACCCTGTACATCATGATAATATTTATCTTACTAAAACTAAATGCAATACAGTTTAAAGTAAAAGAAACGCGGTTTTAAACTTAGTTTTAGATATTCTAAAAAGATAATTTTTAAAAAAGTTACAGCAGTTTGAAAATGGGTCTAAAAATTAAATGGTACGATCTTGTTGCTGAGCAGTTTATTTTATTTGAATGTTAAGGGGAAGCAGAACTACAAACGTGTAGTGCCTTGATGGACATTTTTTGTATGAAACTTCTCATATAAATAGTTGTCTATCATCATTAAAGTCTAAATAAAGTTAAAAATACTAAATGGAAAAAACTCAACTATGCAGGGTTTTTGTTCTTTTAACAAATTAATGTAATACATGATTAAAATGATATTTAAACCATAAATACCACAAAATATTATTTTTAGTATTCTGGGAACAGCCTGTGTATGGGGATAGTAATTAGCATTGTTCTTAATCTAAACAACGATATGAGAAACTTTATTTTTTGTGGTGACATTCTCAAGATAAAAAGGTTTTTTAAACGTTTAACAAAAAAGGTAAAATTATAAAAACTGGAGCTTTAAAAGACCCGTGGAATTATTAAGGTCTTGTCGTGGCTGCCCAAAATCTGTTCTCAGTTACCGCAGCCTTAATTTATGTCATTTGTAATCTTACCCGGCCTTATTTATAGCCCAGAATTATTTTGCCAAACTTTTAATGCCCTTTTGCTGCTGACATTTTGCTAATTCTTGCGGCAGGGGGTTAACAACTCAGTTTTATTCGTAAACTTTTTTACCTTTGTGATATTTAATAATTCACACGATAAAGGGACCCTTTTATGTCGGAATATTTTATTTTTAACACTAATTGGTGCATGCAAATAAAATGGCGTATGTTTAAAATTAAAACACTTCCACTCTGGAAAAAAATATTTTTGAGTAGGTAAAATCAGGTGGTGTATGAATGCGTTAAGAGGAAATATGGCAGCTAAGAAAAAACTGATCAATTTTTTGTCTTAGTGACAATTTTTTAAGAGATTTACTTTTTATTAAAAACAAACATGCTTAGCTACTCTAAAGTTAGCTCAAAAAGAACAGCCGATTTTAACAATTTAGATGTGATTGATAATTACCACTTTTATATACAATTGTTACTTGGGTAGAATATCTTTATCATACCACAGAGTTAGCCAAAGTTAGACGTTACTGTAAGTATAATACCCAACTATGTCGATTTTTAGGGATAAGCTCTTCCTGTGTAAAAATGCATGAATAACTCAAAAAATATTGCAATTGCAACTTTAAACGTTTCTGCAATTGCAACTTCACCACAGAAGCAGCGGACCTTATACAACACATAACCTAACCTGTCAAACAAAAATAATAACTAACGATCGTACGACATATAGTCCGGGAGGCCACCGCAAAAAACTAAGCCTATAAGAGAACCGCATGAAACATTTTTTTCTGCTGCCTCAGCTCAGCGGGTTTAAATTGCATTTTTTTCACCTTAAAAAATCGTGAAAAATCGTTTTTTTTTATTATAACTCGAAAACTATTGATTTTAGAAAAAAAAAGTATATAATCAAAATTGATGGCCTAATAAAACTACGTCTTTTTTTAATAAAAGTTTTGTACCCCTCTTGGTTTTTGAGATATTACCGATTTAAATTTAAAATAAAAACAAAAATATCTCTAAAACTAAAAGAATTACGAAAAAATGTAGAAAACAAAAAATATGTCTTTTAGTAAGCTCTATAAAAAAAAGTCATAAACACTTTTTTAATAAAATAAGTAATAAAGGAGATATAAGCAAAAAGTGATTTTGGCCATTAAAAATGTTGCTAATAACACTATTTTTTTGGTACAAGTAAGTATACCAGCTCCGATCCATTTAAAAATTAATTCAAAATGTTCTATTTATTGAATGAAAAAAACTATGTGTCTCGAGACAATGGAGGATAACCTGGTGACACGGGAATTTTATTTAATTTTTTTTTGTCCAATAACTTTAACCATTCCGATCCACTTAAAACTTTAACTTAAATAAATATTAAAGTTTATTTGATTGAAAAAAATAATAATAAGTGCCTTCTCTATCTGGGTGTTTTATACCAGACAGGACGCATAACATTTTTCGATCTTATATGCTACTTTGTGTATAGCTCATAATTTAAATATTTTTATTATCGATTTAAATATTAATATTAATAATTTATAATAGTCCAAGAAAATAGGTCGTAAAATTCTTTTAAGGTTAAAAACTTAAATTTTTGATTTGTTACTTTAAAGAATCTAAACGAACTGAATTTTTTTAATTCACCCCGGGAAGGTAAAATTAAAAAGTGTTTTTTTGAAATTTTGGGAAAGGAACCAGAAAAAAAGTTTAAAAAAAGTTGTAGAACGAAAAATTTACAAAAAATGATTTTTATTTTTTTCCAAAATTGAAATTAAAGATAGGTAGCTAAAGGGGGATGAAACAGCAACTTTATTAAAATTATAATTTGGAAAATTTAAAAACTCATATTTTTTTTCATTATTTATATAATTAACAACTTTAATTCTAGAAAAAAAAATCTATAGAAGTAAAGTTGTTAATTATATAAATAATTTAAAAAAAAACATGAGTTTTTAAATTTTCCAATAATTTATGATTTTTTAAAGTTGCTGTTATCATTCCCTAGCTTCTAGCTACCCTATCTCAGTTAAATTTAATTTTAAGAAAAAAAGTTATATAATCAATTTTATGTAGAATTTTACGTTCTACAACTTTTATTAAAAGCTTTTTTTTTCGAGGACTTACCGTTTCCTCAAAATAAAAAAATAACACTTTTTTATTTATTTTTTTCACCCCTTCCCGGGGGTGAATTTAAAAAAATTACAGTTCGTTTTTAGATTCTTCAAAGTAACTTATATAAAAATTCAAGTTTTAACCTCAAATTCGTATTTCACGACCTATTTTCTTAGGCTATAAAGACAGTTACTCGCTTAGAATGATCTTGAGAAAATTTTAATCATATTTTTAACATGAAAAAAAAATTTGTAGTTTTTCAGTTGAATTAGTGTTTAAACTTTTATTTGATTATATTTTAAAGTAGTAAATAAATGGGTAGATAGCTTAATAGGAGAAATGTTTTAACAGTTGAATGCTAAGTAACTACAAAAAAAAATTGTTTTTGATGTTAAAAATATTATTAAAATTTTCTTAAGATCATTCTGAACTAGTGACTGTCTTTATAAATCATTAATATTAATATTTAAATTGATAATAAAAATATTTAAACGATTAGCTATACACATAGTAGCATAGGAAATCGAGAAATGTTAAGCATCCTGTCAGGTATATAACACCCAGATAAAGAAGGCACTCATTTTTTTTTTCAATTAAATAAACTTTAAATTTTATTTTAGTAAAGTTTTAAGTAGATCAGAATGGGTACAGTTATTAGACCAGAAAAAAAAATATCTGTGCCACCAGGTTATCCCCCATTGCCTTGAGACACATGTGTATTAGTTTCTTTCATTTAAGGAATAGAACATTTTGAATTAATTTTTAGATGGATCGGAGCTGGTATACTTACCTGTACAAAAAAAATAAATCACTTTTTTGCTTATATCTCCTTTATTACTTAATTTATTAAAAAGGAGTTTATAACCTTTTTTATAGAGCTTACTAAAAGGCATATTTTTTGTTTATTACATTTTTTCGTTATTCGTTTAGTTTTTGAGAAAAATGCGTTTTTATTTTAAATTTAAATCGTAAATATCTCAAAAACTAAAAGCGCTACAAAACATTTTATATAAAAAAATACGTAGTTTTATTGGACCATTAATTATGATTATATATTTTTTTTCCTAAAATCAGTAGTTTTCGAGTTTTTTTAAAAACCCAATTTTTTCACGTTTTTTTTTTTTGGTAAAAAAAATGCAATTTGAACCCGCTGAGCTAAGGCAGCAGTGCCGCTTTGAATTGACTATAGTTCATAGTAAAATAAACAAAATGTTTTATGCAAGGAATTTTAAAGGTGTATGGAAGCCCAATACTGTAGAACAAAATTGTCCAGGCGTGCAGGGCAGCGGGAATAGGGGGGTTGGCCCCGCGGGTTTGCCAAGGAAAGTAGGTCAGAGCCGGAGTTCCAATTTTTTTTTACTATCTAAAAGTTGACATCATCAAATGTCAAATTCAAGCATTCACTTTTTTTTTTTTTTTTTGCAAAAAATTGTTGGTTATTAAACGATACTACCATAGAATTTTTTTAAAAATTTTTGTGTAATATTAGATTTTATATCATCTGATATAATATGGAAAGAAGCCTTCTATTTAAATGGTCGATATTTTTGTGAGTTTTGTATTTTTCCCCAAAAAACTTTGTAAATAAATAAAAACACGTTTTTTTAAAAAAAATTTTCCCAAACATTGTATGATAGTTTCATGTACTTATCACCAATTTAGTGATAAAAGAAGGGCAAGATAGTGTAAATGATTTTAAATTTTAAATTTTCCTTTTAAGATTCTGGTTGTACATTAAAAAGTGAAAATTTTTATAACTGCTTTTTAGGCATATATTTTTAATAACAAACATTTATGAGACAGAATAACAGTGGAAAAAAATGTTTATTAACCTTTGGTACCTAGGTATCCATTGTAAAAGTATCCGTTAAATATTATGTGTCACAGTATATCGAGTTTAAAAAAGGGATAATGTAAGTTTAAAAAACCCAAAAAATCTAATTTTTTCTTAAACAAATACAAAAAAAGCAAAAGGAACTTTAGCATAAATTGTACTTTCTTTCATTCAATTAGGGGGATCTGTATATATTAAAATTTGCCCGGTCTGCCAGGAAATTTAAAAATTTTCCTTTTAAAAAAAGAAGTATTAAATTATTAAAAAAAAATAAAAGTACCTAAATTTTAAACCCTTTAAATTTTTTTTTAAAAAAACCCCAGAAAAACAAAAACTTTTGGAAATCATCTAAAAGATAGTAAAGTTTCCTTACTTTTCTTACTGCTATTTTCTATGAAATTTTCATTATTTTATTATTATAATTGATATATTATTTTTTTTCGGTTGCCTAACATTACGTCTCATAAGAAGCACCTAATTAAATATAAGAAATATTTACCTAAAGTAAAAATCCCGGGGTATATTCCCTTGGGTTTGCAAGACAAAACCATAAAACCCTCTAATCATTTTGTTACGATTTTAAATCTATAAGTAACAAACAATAAACACAAAATTATAGTCACAATTTAATAAAACTAATCACTAAAATAAGAAGGTTTTTATCAATCCAAAAATTATCTGCAACCACAAAATATAGGTATCACACAAAGCAAAGCAATGGGCGCAAAGGGCACAAACCACAACGAAAATGACGAATGATGAGACGACGACGGTTGACGATACAGCGGGAAAAATTTCATAGGGCCGCGCGCCCTTGCACCAAAACCTTAGACAACCTAAGACCATTACGGCCCCATAAAAGTATAAGGGTTTCCTAACTACACACTGATTTATCAGTGTGTGTAGGGGAAAGCATTAAATTATTTCGTGGAATTTTTTTATTGCGCAGAATCGGCGGGGCCAACTCTGACAGTTATTTTCATACTGGGCTGGACATTTTTTGATCAAATGGGCCATAGCATTGGGCTTCCCATACACCTTTAAACTTCCTTGGTTTCATGCGGTTTTCTTATAGAGTTGGTTTTTTGCGGTGGCCTGTCGGACTAATAAATATTGTAATATTTGGTGTTTCTTTACCTCTAAACCAAAAAAAAAAAAAAACCAAAAAAAACATGAACAGGGGATTTTAATAAAGGGAGTTTACTTTTATTATCCCCCCCAAAAGATGGGGCAAAGGGGGTTTTAAAATCCCTTTTTTCCCACCCTTGCCATAATGAACAAGGAAAAAAATATGAAAAACCTATAAAATTTGCCTTACTTTTAAAAAAAATAATTTTAGATTTTTTAAAAAATATATCCTTAAAAAAAAACTTCGACAATGTTATTTGGTACACCCCGGGGTACCCGATACGTTTTTTCCCAAAACCCCCCAAAAACGGAAAGTTCGGAAAAAAAAACAAAACTTTTTTTGAATTTGTGTGAAAATTTTTTAACAAAGGGAAAATTATTTTTGGTTGGGAAAAAATTTAAATGAGATTTAAATAAAGCGAGAAAAAAAATTTTTTTTTTAACAATTCTTGAAGCTTTGGGGGTTTTTATTTTTTTTTACATAAATACAAATACATTCAGTTTCAAAACATTTAGATACCATGTCGTTTTTTATGTATTATTTGTATGTGTTTAATAACGTTTAAATTATATAAAGAAAATCCTTTTTATTTAATTTTAGCCAGATTTTTTTGTTAGTTGATGATTTTTTAAGGAGGAACAAAAAGACCTTAAGACACAGACAGTACAGGAATGCTAAATACATTACAAATTTGCTAAATAAAAATTATTTTAGTTGTTTCAAAAGGAACAAATGAAAAAAAAACAAAAAATTCTTATATATTTTAAGCTTTATGCATTATGGTTAATAACGGTTTTTGGGTAAAAAAAAAAAAAAAAAATAAAATAAAAGTGACCAATTGTATAACTGAAAAAAAAATTCAGTCTTTAATACATTTTAAATATTAGTTTTTCTACAATTTTTTTATTATGGTTTTTTTAAAAAAAAATTTTCCTTTTTTTTTTTTCAAAGTTTTTAGGATTCTCCCCCTTTTTTATATCTTTTCCCCCAAAGATACGGTTTTCAGTAAAAATTTTTTTAAAAGGGGTTTTTTTTTTTTTTTAATGTTTCTTTTTTTTAAATGTATCTCGAAAGCCCTTAACTTTATCATTAAATTAGGACATTTTTTTTATGTAAAACTAGAAAAAATTAAAAACCCAGGTTAGTCTGTCTCAAAGTATAGGTTATTTTTTGACGGACCATACCCCAATAAACCTTTAACGATTTTATTACCTATTGTTATTGGGAAAACCCATTTGTTCATAAGGGCAGAGGTGGGCCAGGTATTTCTTGAGTATTAACAATTGGCATATAAATATTTTGGCTAATATTTTAGTGGCAGTGTTGAATAACCGTTTTTACTGTGCGTTTCGAAAAAGTTTTTTTTTTTTTTTTTTTTTGAGAATATAACTATGCGAAATCATTTGTCATTAGATGCAAAATAGGTTATGAAAAATTTTATGAAACTTTAATTAGTAGAGGTCTTATTAAAAAGGAGCTTTCAAAGAAACCTGTCTACTTACAAAAACTCCAATATCATCGGGGTATTATTATTAGTGAAGAATTGAAGAAAAAAAAAAAACGTAGTGATTTTCAATCTCACCGTATAGACAATAGTGATCAGGACCTAATAAGAAGGAAATATATTTTTTTTTATGAAAGAAAAAGTTTTAAAACTACTTTGGATAAACTGAAAAAGAAGCTGGAGGGGCAAACCAATAAAATATTAGCCGTCCCAAACCCCCCATAGAGTTGTTTGTAAAAGGGGTTTTTTAATCCGCAAAATAGACAAAAGACAAGTAGTAATGGAATCGCACAGATTCCCCCGGAGATTTAATTACCTTCAAAAAATTAAAAGATGTGGGTTTAAAAAAACAACCCCATAATTAACCTTGATGAAACAGGTTTTTCGATACACACGACACAGTACCAAAAAAGGATGGGTTGATTCCAGTCAAAACTGCCAGACGAAAGCACCTTCAAATAAAGAAAAACGCATTACCATAATACACGCTGGTTCAGAAGATGGATTTGTCCCAAACTGCTTGCTGTTGTCTGCAAAAAATTTTAAAGGATACTAGCTTAAATTATCATGACGATACAAGTGCAAAATTTTTTGAAAACGGGTTTTAAAAAATTATTTTTAAAAAAAAATTTCCCCAAACAACAGTGTTATTGTCATGGATAACGCAAGTACCACAGCCGTCTGCTACACAAAGCACCAGGTTCATCAATTTAAAAATTTAAATCCAGGAATATTTGTTGAAAATGATTTTTTTTTTAAATTCAAAGTTCTAAATTCATATGCAATTAAAAAACAATATGTTTTAAAAATAATTTGGCTGAACAGGCTGGGCATACTGTCTTACGGCTTCCTCCGTATCACTGTATGTTTAACCCTATAGAGCATTTGTGGAACCAAGTAAAATCAAAGATAAAAAAAGAAAATGTTACACCTACTTTAAGACCCAGTGTTATAAATTTGAAAAAAAATGTAATTACTAACAACCAGTTGAGAGCTGGAAAAATTCAGTACAGCTCATTATAAAAATTGAGGACTCTTACATTTCTACCAAAAAAAAACATAAATCCTATTGTAATTAATCTCAATGATGACTCTGATAGTGAAACAGAATTAGATTTAGATATTTAGATTAAAAATAATGTAATTAATGCAGTTATAAATTTATTAAAACTTTGCATATATTTAATTTCTTAATGTAATTTTAAGATTATATTTCCTAAATAAACAATAAATTATAAATCTTTATATTTTAAAAAATCCGTCCCTAATGTTCTGTCCTTTAATACTTACCGATTCGCAGTTTTTTGCTGTCGGCAGGTAAAAATCCATAAATGAAGGCAAGAGCTAACACCGTATACTTTGAGACAGATTTTACCAAATTATAAAAAAAAATTAATACCACAAAATAATGGAAAAAAATTTAAAATAACAAAGTTTAATTATATTAAAAAAATGGTATTTTAATAAATATTTAATTTTCCATAATATTATACTGTGGACGTATTAAAAAACCGGGGGTTTTTAAAAAATTTTTTTAAAAAAAAAATTTTTATTATTTTTAAAAAAAACAAATAAATTCGCTAAATAAATTGTACTATTTCAGAAGTAAAATGTTATATGACCCCCGTTGTCAGATTACTGATATATTTTCATTATAAAGAATGAATTATTAGTTTTTTTTTGTGTGAACGCACTTTAAGACAGAATATTTATTTATTTATTTATTTATTTATTTATTTATTTAACGGTTTAAACCTTTTTTTTCATTTACTTACATTTTGGTAAAAAACATAAAATTAAAATTAAAATTAAATTTAGCAATTTTTTTCTAATACCATTATTAGCCTCCCAAAACAGACCCCCAGCCTACTTCTGAAAGCATTAACAGACAACCAAAAAAAGTCTAAGTCAGGAAAACTATTTACAGACTTAACGATCCTGTTTAGGGGCATATTCTGAGCAGGGAAAGGTTTTTAAAAGCTTGGAAGACAACGGGGGGGACGTTCTTAAACTTCAAATTTGGGATAAAAAAATCAATACCACCCAATATGACGGGGGATGTTATGATGTTTTGTATTACTTTAAAAAAGAAAGTAGCTCAAAATATTGTCTCGGTCTTAAAAATCGTTATCCCATGATATGCCCTCACCTCACCCCCTTAGTAACAAACCCCCCTGCGCCATTCGGAACCTCAAGTTTTTAAAAAATTTTACCTGGACTAGTTCTAAACTTTTTTTTTGTATCTCATAACATGGACTCCAAATTAAGCAACAATACTCCAATGCGAAGGCCCCTTTAATTTTTAAATAACAGTTTTAAAGGGGGGAAAATTTTTAAACTCATTCGACATTCTTGTGATCATACCCAACATACGGTTGCTTTTGTTAATTATTGTTTCAAAATTACCGTAAAACGGGTTCACTATCCAAACACTCTAAATCTCTCACCACATTTACCCTCCGTAGTTCAGTACCTCCAATATTGTACTTAAAATCTCTTACATATCTTTTGCGACTAAATATGATGTAGGAGCACTTAGAAAATTCAGCTTAAGGTTATTTTTTAAGCACCATTCTGCCAAATCCCCAAGTCCCTCTGCGTGCCTCACAATCCTCATCCGACCTGACAACTCTATGAGCCAAGTCGTCAGCAAAAAAAAGATATTTGGACCCCAAAAAAATTTTCCAATGTCGTTCACCAGCAGCTGAAACAGCTTGGGGCCCCAAATGACTTCCCGGGGGGACACCCGAGACGACGTCAATGTTCGTTGGAAAGCCAGACATTCTAACTTGCATTGTTCTTCCCTGAAGGTATGAGGACATCCACGAGAAAAAAAGGTTTCTTACGCCAAAAGATCTTAGTTTATTCAACAAGACACTTTGACCCAAAAGTCGAATCCCTTTTAAAGTCCGTATAGACTGCATGTACCTCAAAACCATCATCCATGGCTGCACTAATGTAGTTTGTGTACAAAAAAAAATTTGGCTCGGTAGAACGCCCTTTTCCCAAATCCATGCTGTTCTTCAAGGGTAATATTTTTAAAAGTCTTTAATGAGGGCATGATCATCACCTCCATCCCTTTGGGGAAAGCAGACTGCGACTATAGGCCTATAATTTTTGACATCACAGTTATCTCCCCCCAAGAATGGGTGTGAAAAGGTGTTTCCATTTGTTGGGAAAAACACCAGTAGAAAGAGACTTGTTGAAGAAAAAAGGGAGCGGCTCACAAAGTGACACAGCACACTCTCAAACTTTTATTAAATGTGTTTTGCCTACGTAAGAATTCAACACCTTACAAAACTACTAAATTTTTAAAAAAAAAAAACGCTCCCCCCCAAAAAATTAACTCTTTTCTCGGCGCATGGTAGTGCGTACAAATGTATTTTGTACCCCAAAAGCTCTCGCAATTATTTTTAAAAAAAATAATTCAATTACAATTACCAATTACTTTTTAAGTGGTGGTAAATTACGATTCCCCAATTCTAGCATGTTTTTTAAAAAAATAATTCAATTATCAATTAAAACAAAAAGTAATTAAATATTTTAGCAATTACTATATTTAAATTACCACATATATTAAACACGATACACTAAAAAGATAAAATATTTATACTAATATGCATCATCCGCGCACGTCACACTATTAAAAATGCTTCATTAGCAAGTTCAACATTAAATGATTCTAAAATCAAAATTTCTTTTTATCCTACTCCAAACATGAGCAAATTTTTTCACAAAAAGGAGTATAAAAACGGGGGCGGTAAACATCAATCGAAAATACTAAATCGGCGCATAGTCGGCGTTCGCCGGATTCAAAGCGGCCCGCCGTGTTCTAATGCTATTTCTGGCTGGCCAAAATTCCGGTTTTTTTTTTTTACAGAAAGGTAATTGAATTTTTTTTAGTAATTTAATTATTTTTGGGTAATTTTTAATAATTTCTAAAATTCAATTACTTTAAAAGTTAACTTACTTTTTAAATAATTGGGTTATAAAAATTTTGGGGAAAACTATTACCAATTAAAATTACATTATCCTATTAATTGATAATCCAAAAAAAAAATTTCCCTTTTTTAAAAATAATTAATTAAAAATTTTCCTTTGCTTTAAAAAAATTGCATGGAAATTTTTTCCCCTATTTTTTGCCCCTATCATAACTTTGATCTCCTTCTACATAAAGGCATGAAACTTGGTATGTAAATTCGTATAGGTATTCCTATTTCCTGTAAAAAAGTTAAGTAAGTTATATTAGGTGATCTCTGAGATATTTAATTTCTCACTCACTCACTTATTAAACTTATGGGTCATTCCTAAGAGGAAGTAAAAACTTGAAAGTTGGTATGTTAGTTGGTTTTAGGACACAAAAGAAAAAAATCTAAAAACGGCACATTTTTACTAGGAACGGAACGCGCGAACGCCCTGAAACACAGCCTTAATACCGTGTATGAAGACAGTATTTTTTTTAAAAATTTTCAATTTTTGGAACCTGGGGTTTCGGGGGATAATTATTTTAGAATTAAATCTAGAGGATTTTTTTTTAAATAAGGGACATTAAAACGAACATTTTTTTTCACTTCATATTTAAAAAATTAAAGTTTAGGTTTAGAGATCTCACAAAAAAAACACCCATGTAAAATAAGGGCTAAGCTCCTATTTAAAAACTCAGCCTCCTAAGGTAGTAAAATCTAAAATCAGACGAAGTTCTGTTCATAATTTTTTTCTCACTCTTTTATTGACTTGGCAAGTTTTTTCCTGATTTGTGAATAAAATGAAAAAAAAAAGTTATTAGTAAAAATAAGGTTATTTAATAAATCAGACAGATCGGTAAAAAACTTGCTAAGAAAAAAAAATTAAACAAAATTATGGACAAAACTTGGTCTAATTTTAGATCTTAATACGCGAATAATGTTATTTAAGTATTTAAAAAATAAAAAATTAAAAGAGTGATGAAACGTTGTTAAATTTGCAAAGACTTAGAGTTTTGAATGTTTAACAAAAGTCATTTCATTTTACAAATTTTATGGCAACCTTTAAAACTGACTTTTGTTAAACATTCAAACCGTTGTTAACTTTTAACAATTTGCTAAGTTGCCGTTTAGAATGTTTAACAAAATGTCAATTTGACGGTTTCTTAAAATCATTGAATAAACTTGGACGGTTTTGTTAAACCTAAACGCTAATCATTTAATTTAAAAAAACCGATCATCCCCGTTATTCAATTAAAAAATCCAACACCTATGTATACCAAAGACTTATCAGAACAGATCAGATACAGCATTAAATTTTAAAGAAAAAGAATATAAACCAGTCTTACAATTATTTTCCCGATATGAACATTTGTAAACCCTGGTTTGACTCGGGAACAACCACCCCATGCCTTCTAAGGCAAACCGATTCAAAGCGTCTTTTAAGACACAGATGTATCTTAATAGACATATGGTCGCTTTAACAATATGAAATTAAAACTCTTAAGGTATTTTTTAAAAAAAAAATCATTTTCTCATAAGTAGCACAAATCTCAGGATTTGGAAAGTGTGTTTTTATATATAAATTTAGAACAATGCGTGACTTTTTTTACTCTAAACTGCTTTAAATAAGAAAGTCATAATTTATTTTAATTATAATAAATACTGTATATCCATATAAAAAATATTACTTCTTTCTTGGAAAAAAACATCCCAAAAACATTTGAAAATTTCCCTCAAAAGGGGGCCCAAAAATAGTATTACCCTAAATAATACTTAAAAAAATAGGATTTAAAAAAAAATTTTTTTTTTAAACCCAATCGAAAGAACCCAATTTAATTACCCTAAGTAATTTAAAAGTAGGATTAAAAAAAAAAAAAAGGTTTTTTTCGAACACCTAAAGTATACCGTTTTATTTAAAACCCCTTTTTAAAAAATTGGGCCCAAATTGTTTTCAGGATACGGGGTTGATTTACATTTTATTGGGTTTTGTACTGTTATTTCGGACTAATCTAAATTCAAGCGGTTTTCCGCTTTGAATTGGGACCGGAAATTTTGGGATTTGGAACAATAGCAATTGCGAAAATTACCCTTTTTGTACGAGGGGGTTTTTTGAAACCCACTATGGATTAAGATTTTTTATACCCTTTCGGTTTTTTTATTTCTTTCTTCATTTTTTAAATCTCTGCAATACCTAATTTTTTTTTTTAAAGTGTTTAAAAACATTTTAACGGAAACAATTCAGACAACAGATTAAATTTTTTTACAATACAATTTTTTTTTTTTTGCTTTTTTTTTACTTTTAAAAATATATTAAGAAAGGAAAACCCAAAAAGGAAAACGACTACGAAACAAAACGCGCAATTTTTGTTTTTTTCTTTAATTATCGGTTTTTAAATAAAGGGTTTTTTTTTTTTTGATTTTAAATTATTTTTTTTTTTTCTGTGGCCTTTTATAATAATTAAGGTTTGGTAAAAAAACTTTTTGCATTCTCGTTTTAAAAATTTTAGCTTGAGGTGTTAACTTCAGTTTTAACCGGACTTCTCGCTGCAAGGTGGGGATTTAATTGCCAAAAAAACAACAACGTTTGATTATTTAGGAGATGCCTATTTTATTTTAAACCTTATTAAAAAAAAAAAACAAACAATTTGTATCAAAAAAGACCTAATTTTATTCTCTTTTATAATCTATAGATTTGGCATGGTTTGATTAATTCTTTTCAAAATATTTTTTTTTTATTGCTTAAAACACCCCTAAAACATTGTTTTTTAAAAGTTTTGCAGGTATTTCGGCCAACAAAAATTAATTTTTGTGGGAAAAACTGTGATAGATTTTTATAAATCATGTTTTGGAATTAACTGGGAAATACAAATTTATGAGATTTTTTGGTAATAAAAAATTTTAAAAGAAAAAAAGTCTATCTTTTAAAAAGTAATGTACCTAAGAACCAATTCCTAGAAAATTATCTTTTCTGTTTTTATATGAAAAAAAACACAATTGCAATTTTATCGCAATACTTTATAGGACTGGTGGAACAATCAAAAAACAAACAAAATGTTATTTTCTAATCCTTATTGGTGGATTTTTTGCAGAGAAAAATCCCTTAACCATTTTGTGAAAATTTTGGGGCCCTTTTAAAGTTGGAAAATCATATTTAAAAATATGATGTTTATAAATGATGTTTAAAAAAGGGTAAACGGATGCCTTCTGACAGTGTTTTTCAAAACGCGATTAAAATTTTTATGTTTTTTAAAGATTCCTAAAAAGTTTTTGGCAAGTACAAAATTATTAAATTATATATTTTTTAATTTATATATATATATATTTATATATATATATATATATATATTATATATATATATATATATATATATATATATATATATATATATATATAATTTAAATTATTAATTAAAAATATAATAAATTTTTTTTAAATTATTTTTAAAAAAATAATTTAATTAAAATTTATTTTTAAAAAAAAAATTTTAATTTTTTTTTTTTTTTTAAAAAAATCAACTTACTTGTCAAAATATCTAAAAATTTTATAGGGATTAGTTTTTAAAATTTTAAATTTTGTCTATGTGTAAAATTTTGAACCCTTTAAAAAACAAAAATTTTGACATTTTTTTTCACAAAAATATTTTTGTTTGAAAAATTTTTTTTTTACCATTTAGAAACAGGTTTTTCGCCCAAACTAAATTTTTTGGGAAATTTTTTTTTACTTTGTAAAATTAGTCCTTTTTTGAAAAAAAATTTAAAAAATGGTTTTTTTGGGGGAACCCCAGTTGTCGCATAGGCATTTTTTAAATCCGTAACTCGGAATTTCAAATATTAATTTTTACCGTTTAAAAATAAATAATTATTACATTGAATTGTTTAAATGGTAAAACTTAATATTTGAAATTCCAAAAATTTTTTAAAAAAATTTTTGGGAACTATTTTCCCAAAAAACCCTTTTTTTAAAAATTTTTTCGGAAAAAAGGGCTGCTTTTGTAAAAAAATTTCCGAAACATTAGTATGGGCCCGGAAAAAGGCCCCCTGGTGAAAAATTTTTTAAAATTTTTTGGGGAAAAAAAAAGTCCAAATTTTTTTTTCTATCCCAAAAGGAAATTTTTCACATAGGATGGAGTTAAATTCTGAACAACTTTTCTAAAATTTTCGATATTTTGCAAATAAAGGGGGCTTTCGGGTTTCCAACTAACAATAGGGGATCTGGGGTTTTAAGTGATCAGAGTTGATCGGGGAAATCCCGGAAATATATATATATATATATATATATATATATATATATATATATATATATATAATATATATATATATATATATATATATATATATATATATATATTCACGTTGAGTGATTTTTTTTTTAAATAGGGAATTTACGTACTTAAAAATTATGACGAGTCGCTAACCGACGAGGATATTTCTTTAAAAATTAATGTACGAGACAAATTTCCGCCATTAGTTAAGCCCGTGGGGGATTCAGTAAGAAAATTTTTTTCCCGGGAAATTTTATTTAAAAAAAAAACATTTTATAAATATTTATTTGGACTTATCCCTAAATAAATAGAAGGCTGTGTGTAATACGAGTTTTGACGTTTTTCGTTACTTGAACTGTCATTAACACTGTGTGGGTTTTTTATTTGAAAGGGAAATGTTGCGATGGGAAAAGGAAACTGCAGAGTTAATTAGAATTTAAAATTAATTAATGATATTATAGAATGTAGGTACACCTTAATAAACTGTTATAATGTTTCCAACTTATAAAGTAAGTAAATAAAAAATATTGTCAATATTATTTAATATTATTATTGTC